>JASSUY010001724.1:0-12223 GCA_032466535.1 Forpus xanthops
GGAGCATTCACAACTTCCCTGGGCAACCCATTCCAGTGCCTCACCACCCTTACAGTAAAGAATTTCTTCCTCGTATTCTTGTGCACATTTGCAACTTCAATATACTTCTTTCCATCTTTTTCTACATCGTGTGTCATGTCTGGTGCTGCTGAATTTTTAGTCTCTTCCAAGAACTAATGGTAGAAACCTGGTACTATTGAGCTTTTACAGTTTAGAATCTTTGAAGTTTCCTTCTTCTTCGATCTATAACTCTTTACAATAAATTGCTGTGTAAGACTTGAGAACACAGTTCCTGACAATGTGCTTACTAACCCACAATATTTGTCTTTTGCTTTTTGCTAGTGTCTGTTTGGGGACGTTTTCCTGCAATCACAGTGGAAAGAAATAATTATGTCAGAACAAATATTCTGCAAATGTAACTAGCAAATTAAATATGTAAAGTAAAATATTATGTGCTCTTGGCCCACACCATAAAAGACAATTATTCCCCAAATTCTTTTTGTAGTCAGAAGAGGTAGATGGAAGTCAGGTTCAGAGCTCTGTTATAGGCTATTCTTTACTTATTTTATAAAAAAAAGGGAAACTGAATTTCAAGATATTTGTAGCCATGTCAGATAGTCAAGAGTGTGATAAGTCCTTTTCAGTACCGTGAGATGTGGGAAAAGGTGAAATCTATGTCATATAAGGAAGAATTTTAAATAGTGTAAGATATGTGTGCTTTTACTTTAGTGAATTTACTTACCTGATTTTCTAGCCTGGACAGAGAGACCACAAAGCCCTATGCTCACTCGTCTGTGGAAGATGAAGGAGGAAAAGAAGCAAAGAAAAGTGTCGTGAAAGAAGATCAGGAAAAAAAAAAAAAGAAGAAGAGACCAGTAGGCAAAAGAGATCCCAGGGAGAAGATGTCAGACTCTGATGATCTTTTGTTTGTCTCCAGAAGGGAAGTAAAGCAGACAGGAAGAAATTCACTGCCTAGCAACGAAGAAGAATTTGGAGGTAAAGAAGCCGCTATGGAAAATTATAAATATTAAGGACTAAACAGTTCTGATGGCCCTTTAGTTAATCCCCACACAAGGAACCTATTTTCTGCATTTCTGGGTATTAAACCTGTCTGCTTTGCCATGTTCTAAGTGATGAGGTTCTTTCACCTCCTTTGGAAATCATTCTTCACACTGATGATTCTTACAATGTGTTTCCACAGCAAAGGGAAGAACTGGATAAAGCATGTTCCAGAAGATGCTATCTTAATTTTCCTAACATTTGTAGTAGCAGTGAATATGCAATAACACCAACCTTAGTATCTGCTTATAAGCAGAGTATCTATTCCAGCGCTTCTACTGTTTGATACTTGTTAGAATAAAGGTGTATCTATATTGCAGCCATTATATTACTGCATATGGAACTCAGTGCTTCAGAGGGCAAATTGATTTTAGAATCTGAGCTAGCTCAAAAAAAGCTGACATCAGTATCTATACTTCCTGTATACTTCCTCTGCAGTAGAGACCTGGGCTACAGTAGGTATGTCACTACATGCCACAGTCAGCTTTTCATTTTAGAGATCCTGTTCTCATTCAGTGGAAAGATAAGGGTTTGTTGTTTTTTTTTTAATCCATTTTTCCTGCTTATATCTCTTGTATGATTTTAAATGTTTTCAACATCCTCATTAATTATTTAATTCAAGAAGTAGTGGATTATATATTCACTCTGTCATCATGTTGTCAGTCAAATTGAACTTTGTTCTGTATACTCACTTATGTTTTATACCTGAAGGGGGCTGACAAGAAATCCAACCCTAACCATTCTATGATTCTTTGATTTTAAATATTGTCTGCAAATTCTATTTACATCTCTTATAGTGAGAATTACGATGCTGCTGCATTTTAGGAGTGGCTTGGTCAGAATTATATGACAGCAGAGGTGCTGAGTTTGTCCTGTAGCTGTGTGAGAGACCATGGCTTCCTGCAGGCAGGGCTACTTCACTGGGAAAGCTCAGTTATCCCAGTCTCCTTCCTCTTGGATACCTTGGATACATGAGATGCAGATGCTGAATGAACGGGAAATAATGCTAATGTGATCAGCAAATCCTTTTACTGATTTCATGCATGCTGAAGGAAAGATTAAATAAGAGAAGTGGCTATGTACTTAAATTGTGGCTAGGCTTACCAAATAATTTCATCGTACTCCATCAGGACTCTAACAAGACTTTAAGGTGGTATGCATGTCAAACATTCTAAAAAGGGTGCCCTGTCCTCTTCTCATGGCTTTTTTTGTTTTGCTTAGATATATATTTATTTACATAACTTTCTGGGTTTTATAAGAAAGGAGAAAGATGGATGATGAAGATAAATAAGACTAAATGGTCATCCTCATAGGGTTTCATCAGATATATCTTTACCCAATCTCTGTATGTGATGGTGTATTCACTCTCTTTGGGTGTAGATATTTGTCCCATTTTCAAAAAATTCTAATGATTTCATAACATTTTGTGCATATAATTTTATAAATTATATCAAGTGTGTTACTTGGCCCTGACTTACACATCAATTTTAACTGTGTTAATACTGGATTTCATTTTAAAGAGCGAAATGAATAGAGAAAACAAGTTTGCCTGGCATTGTTTTTCCTTCTGCCCAAGGTTCAGGTCTGATTGGGTTAATTATGTGATTGGGCTGTGTTTTGTAACTACTCTATGTGTTAAGCAATATTTCCCCCAACAGTTTCGTTTACTTCATGTGTACTTTCATCTGTTACATGAGGAAGCAAGTTCACTAACTTGAATGAGCGTTGTTCAAGGTAGAGATAGATTTTTGTGTTCTCTAAGTTAACATGGATTCAGATACTTGGCTCTTACATGGGTGGTTGACGTAGCCTTGTATTTCCACGAAGCCTTATATTTCCACAGAGTTGTGGGCTCTGTTTTAAAATAATGGAGCATTTGGAATGTTTGTGGTTTGGTTTGTGCTCAGTTAAAACATTTCTGATTGTTAGGAAGAATCAGCAACTCACTTCTATTGTTCCCATTCAGGGAAACAACGGAAGTGAATAAAGATTAAGCAATTGTGTTACTTAGTGTATATTAACTTCATGATTGTGTTGATGTGTAATTTTGTCTTATTTATTCCAGAACTATTATCATAGAATCATAGACCAGCTAGGGCTGGAAATGCCCTTAAGATCATCTAGTTCCAATCCCCCTGCCATACTTGCTGCTCTTATTTTATTTGTCAGCTCTGTATTTTTATAAAAGAGTGAATGAAGTCCTGGCAAATTCCCACTGACTCTTAGAGCTAAATGATTCTTTGTCTAGGTGACGCAAATAATACTATTTGATTGAACAAGATCACAAATACTTGACTCAATCTTTGTTTACTGCAATAATTGCTTTTATAGATATTTTAAAAGAAACATGTATTTGTTTCTAGAGAAAAGTTCTTTCTGTCTTCCTAGTCTTCTCTGTTCTATGATGCCTAAAATCAATGTTAATTTCACATGATTTCCTTGTTGATTTTTCAAAACGGTGATCTAGTGAAAACCTAAATCAGAAAAAAGTTCACAGTGAAGTACAGGCAATACACAGCAATTGATTGTGTTGCCTGATGCATTAGCAAACGGAGCCCCAGTCTCCTTTTAAATTTATAATGAGATGTGACTTGAAGCAATTACACTGATAATTACTGTAACTGCCAATATAGGGTCAGTGGAAGACCTCTGAAAATTATCATTTTCTACCCTTTTCTGTGGAAAATCTAGACCCTCTGAATTGGGTTCAAGAGCTTAGCAGCTGTGGCACCTGGCAGTCTAGTAGATTGGCTGGATTTCCCACAGTAGGATTTCACATTTTTAGCACCCACTTGTTTTGCATTCTTATTTTCCAGATAGTTCATTCAGCATTTGGAGAAGGCTATCCTAATGAAACAGTGCTCCCATCTGTTGGTCATGGCTTGTTTAATCAGCCGTTGATGGCAATTCAGCAATGCTTGCATCTGTTACTTACTGCAGCTGTGTGTTGTTGAGGCTTCCCAACAGCCTCCAGATTTAGCTTTTGTTTGTCTCTTGATACCACGTTACAACTTGGCCAAAGCGACTCTTCTATCAGGGTTGTTTGCTCATTGAAAAAGGAAAGTATGTTAAACTTCCCCTCTCTTTCGCCATAAAGAATGAAACATGGAGATGTGCAAGGGAAGAAAGTGCTGCTCCAGTGATGTAGGAGGCTTGTGTTGAGGTATCTGAAGGTGGAGAGGAAGAGAAATGCTCTCCAGATTTAGGGAGGAAGACCACCGTAGTTTCTTTCAACATCTTCAGAAGATACACAGAGGGCACGTGCAGTGCCTAAAGAAAACAGTGTGAATTGCATGTGGTGGAGAGAACTCATTTAACAATGCATCTTTCATTTTATTGACGGTAGCAGTGCGGCCACAATGCCTTTCAGTGATTTAGTCCAGTGATGTTTTTGCACTGCAGACAGATACTGTCAGCTTATAGGATACAGCCAAGAAATTTCCTGATGTTCACACAGATGAACTCTGGATTCCTGTTTCTTTGGTGCCCAAGTAGAATCCTAACATTCATTTTGTGTATCTAAGTTCAAAGATGTGCACGTATAAGACAATTTTTAAAGGCATGCTTTTAGCTTCAGAGTTTTCAGTGGATGATCACCATTCCTAACACTAACCATATTCAAATCTCATACTCTCTATGTACTCAGTCTATGCTGTTGTTCCTTCTCTGCTCTGTGTATCTCATCTTTAGCCTTCAGATGCCTACCCTATTTTGTTTTTCAGCTGCACAAGTGTTCCTTACATAATCATTTAAAACCAAACCCCCCCCCCCGAGATATTCGAGGCAAAATAGAATACGTGATTTTGTTTGCTTTCTTTCTTCCTATTTTATTCTCTTTCAGTTTTCCTCCAGCTTCCAATCTTTTGCCATTCATTCATTATGATTGTCACCTTTTTGTGCCAGGAAGGTGCCTAGTACATGGTGGTCTCATTTGATATGATTGTAAAAACTGACTTTTCAATGACACAGTATTGTTAATAGCAAACCAGAGAAGATAAGCATGGCTGTACAGGGTCAGACAAAGGTCCATGTGGCCCAGATCCTGTCCCCAGCAGTGGCTGGAAGATGGTTCCTGAGAAAGAGTTAAGAACAAAAGTTGACATGCAAATAAGAAAAGCTACAAGCAAGAATACTTGAAAAGCAGGCTGGTTTGAACTTGTGAGGATGAAAGCATAAAGAAAAGCAGTGAAAAGCCTCTACACATGACTATTACTGTTACCATAGGCATAAAGTCATTTGTTGCATGATGAATTTCAGGGTGTGTGTTGGAGGGGGGCTGTTGAACTCTTAGATCCAAGCTCCTGGTAGGTCAATATTTTTTGTCACTAAAGAGTACCTGCTCTCTCCTAGCATCTTCATTCTCCACTTCATCATCCTGGATTTCATCAAGGTGTCAAACTCAGCAGTCACAGAGCGCTTCAACTCTCAGCTCACCAACATGTCCCTGTTGCTTACACAGTCTTGACATAGAAAATTCACTGGAACCTGGTAAAACCAACATCACTAAAGTTATTAGAGTCAACATGGAGAAGAAAGGATTGGCAAGACAGTTTCAGAACCACTGCACAGAGCAAACAAGGCCCTGTTAAGAGTACATTATGAAGGAGCTTGTGAGGAATGGATGAGACTGCAGATAGGAGAGATTTTTAACACCTATAACTGTGAAATTTTATTAATTGCATCAAAAATAAATTGTCTAGTTAAATCATTTATGATTCTGCAGACTTACTTCAGAGGCACACTTCAGAGAAACACTGTCAGAGCTTCAGCTGTGCTTCTAAAAATTATCAGTGTGAGGAGAATGGTAAATTTTGTCAGAGTATTGTTTATTTACAGTAGACATGTTTGATTTATTAACTGTGGGTCTTTCTTACAAAATGCTTCTTTCCAAAACTCCTTTTTCACAGACTCGGTCTGTAAGGCATCTGGGAAGACCTCCTGTAGGGAGCTTACTCAGTTTTCCCCTGCTGCTGACTTACACGTGTATTTGTTCTAAAGCTTTTCTGCTCACACAGACTGTCCCATGACAATGCAGATGAGGTGTTTTGCCCTTGAAGACTAACCTCTTGGTAACAAGGCCAAGGTCACACAGATGTTAGAGCTGTTCCATGGCATCAGTAAAGGTAGATGCATCTTCCCATTTGTTGGAGTTGGAGTCCAAAGCAGGTTGCACACACCAAGCAGGAACCCAATGGGGACCTCCATCTGTGGAGACACAAGCATACCCTCTTCCCCAAGTTAGTAGCTCTTGAAGACCATACCACTTCCCTGTAATTAAATCTTTTACCATTAACTCCCTGGCCCACTGCGTCTCTGTCTACTAACGAAATGCCAAAGGATGGGTGGAGTCTGGGTGTCATCAGAGGTCTGTAAAAAATTTAACACATAACCTTGGCCAATCGTGCCTCAGGTGGCTCGCTCAGCATTCCCCCTTTTTGTCTTTGAAGAAAATACCTGAGCATACCACAGGCTCGCTCCGCAACGCCTTGACCTGTTGGAGAATGGGGAATACCAGTAACATGAGAAACCCCCCAATTTTGCCAAAAGGACACAACCCTCATTAATATATAAGCAGGGCCATTGTCTGTCTTTATCTGCTGTGGAACCCGTAAAGTTGCAACTGCGCATTGCCAATGGTGAATGACATCCTGGGCAGATTCACCGGTATGAGTGGTGGCCACAATAGCAGAAGAAAATGTATCTATGGAGACACATACATAATTTTGCCTGCCAAATTTGGCAACACGTGTAATATCTGTTTGCCAAATCTGTAGGGCCTGTAGACCTCGAGGATTAGTACCAAAATAGGTATGAACACGCTGACCTTGACAGTCAGGGCAGGCAGTGACGATGGCACGTGCTTCGCTATTAGAAATTTTAAACTGTTGCTGTAAAGCACAAGAGCCTTGGTGGAAAAATTAATGAAATGCTTGCGCTTGTTGCTTTATATTGGGAACAGGTCCAAGGGCAACTGCAGATACCAGTGCATCTGCCTTTGCATTACCCTCCGCTATAAAACCTGGGAGGGTGGTATGACTCTTAATATGCATAATATAATATTGATGTCTCCTCTCCTCTATTGTTAGCCACACTAATTTCAGGATACCAAACAGCTTTTCATTAGACACTTGTCCCAAAACTGATTTGTCTTATCGTCGTACCAATCCAGCTACACAAGCAGAGTCAGTAGCAATGTTAACCGGACCAGGAAAATGTTGAAATACCATTGCTATCGCTCTGAGCTCTATCACTTGGGGCGAGCCTTCCTGATATTCTGTTCTGTGCTGCAAATGTGAGTTCTCTTTCCACACAATGACAGCCTTTCCAGTTTTCCCTGAGCCATCTGTGAATACCGCTGGCCCATCGACTGGGGTCGACTGACTCAACTGTTTTTGACCAAATCACACCTGATTTCCCAATTTAAGCAGTGGATGTGAGGGTAGATGACAGCTTATTTGCCCTGTATAATTTATCAAAGCTGCTTGTAGTGCAGAGCTATTAGCCATGCACCATTCAAAATACCTGGTTCGTACTGGAAGCACAATTTTTCTGGATCTCTGGCTATTAATTCTGTACATCGTGTTCTAATTTTTATAATTATCTGGGCAATCAGTTCAAAAAGGCCTGCCTGGAGCTGTTTTGCTTGTATGTGGCAAAAAGGCCCATTCCAATACATGCAAGGGGTCTTGCCACCTGTCATGCCATTGAGTAACCACGCCAAAAGGAATTAATTGATCAATTTAAATGATGGCTTGTATACACATTGATAAATCAATTTGCCATATTTACTGCTAATTGCCTGTTCGATCTCTTCAGTTACCACTCCAGCTTCATGTGTTAATGTGCGTGGAGTGGAAATATCTGTGTCACCTCATAAAAGTTCAAACAAGGGCTGCAATTTCTTAGTGGAAATTCCTACATATGGTTCCACCCAACTGATTATTCCTGTGATTTTCTGTACATCTTTCAATATTTTTACCTCCAACTGCAATTTTATGGGTTGAGGCATGACAGTTTGAGCCAGAACCTTCATGCCCAAACAAAGCCACGCTGCCTGGCATTGCACCTTTTCAGGCACAAAGACTAACCAGTGCTGACATAAAGTTTCACAAGATTTTGCTTCCATCTCAGTTGATTCTTTTGGCGCTGCTGCAGCCAACAGGACATCATCCATACAGTGGTAGCAATATCCTGATGGAAGCACAGCATGTACTGGGCTTCAATGCCCTTGCTATGAATCATTGACAAATCGTGGGTGAACTTTTCATGCCTTGTGGCAATACTTTCTACTGGTTACCTTTTTGTAGGTTCCCCATTGTTCACAGGTGGCACAGCAAAAGCAAATTTGTCTCTGTCTTGTGGAGCTAATAGAATGGTGAAAAAACTGATAACATGGTGGGAGATGGCAACCCAGGTTGCAAAGCTCCCATAGTTGCCATGACATAATTGATTTTTCTTAAGCCTTAACAACCTCCACTTCCCAGACTTTTTTGCGAATTACGAAAATAGGAGTGTTCCATGGGCTATGTGAGACCTATATGTCCTGCGGCCAACTGCTCTGCTACAAGAGACTGCAGGGTTGCAAGTTTTACCCAATTAAGGGGCCACTGATTAACCTACATTGGTGTTTCTATTAACCATTTTAATGCAAGGGTGGGTTGAGAAACGCCCTACATCACAGTGACCCCTGCTAAAAATCTGTTGTTATCCACACTCCCCACTGCCTGAGGCAATCTCTCCCCCATAAATGCAGTGGCAGTGCTGTCACATAGGGTTGCACTGTAGCCCTTTGCCCTTCAGGATTGACAAGTTATTGGTTTGACTGACATTAAGCTATTTGCAATCATGCCAAGCCCCACCACCCCTGAGGTGTTCGCCACCAAAGGACAGGAAGCAGACCAGTCATGCTGGGAAATGATAGTGACATCTGCTCCTGTATCAAGCAGTCCATTGAGCTTCACTTGAGCAGGAGTTGCACAGTCCATTATGAGCGTGCATGTCATCTGTGGCCACTTGTCCAAGACTGCTTGTGACCAGAAAACAAGAGGTTTTCCTGTTGATCCAAACCCACCATCACTGCAGATCATGTCATCGGTCCTGGAAACACAACTCACAAATGGCACAAGTTGAGCTAAACAAGGTCCTTTCTCTATTGTTACTGGTGGGGTTGCAGTTGATACCAAAGCACAAATCTGCCCAACACAGTGAGAGTCAATAACCCTCACATGCACTATCAGTCCTTGTAAAGTGGCACTTGATCTTCCCATTAACAAAGCACTCAGTCCATTCCCAATTGGTCCCCAGGCATCTAAAGGCACCTTATGGTGTTGTCAGTTACTGTGTGGGTGGTGGATACATCCATCACTGCGGATCCCCATGTTTTACCTGATAATTAGTTGCATAAGTTAGAGGCAATTGATCAGTGGGTTGTTTGATTGAGCAGCTGGGTTGGATGGAGCAGGCATTTGTGTCTGTGCCTTGCACTCTTCTTGCCGTTTCCCTGGTCTAGGGGTTGACCACTTGCATGATATTTTGAACGACAGCTTTTTGCATAATGTCCGTCTTTACCACATCTGAAGCACTGAACTGGGGCTGTTACAGATGTACCAGAGCATTTTTTTGGCTTCATGGGACAATCAGCTTTAGAGTGTCCCATTTGCCCACACCTAAAGCAACAAAATTCTTTTGTGGCCATTGCAGCCATGGCTGTTGCTAATGCAGCCATCTTATGGTCGACGGACCCCACCGTGGCAAAAGCCTGTGTCATATCATTCAATGTGGGGTCTCCCGGCAGTGCTTCAATGACAGTCAGTGTTGGCATTGTCTCTGGCCAGTTGTTTGACTAAGGAGTCACGTAACGAAGCATCAAAAACTCGCTTCTCAATTGCTTCCCGTAATTTCTCCACAAAAGGCAAATAAGGCTCTTCCGTGCTCTGCCTTATTATAGTGTAACGCGCCCTCGGAGCAGCCAGTACAGAAGTACGCGCAATAGCTTGAATGCTCACCTGTTTGGCTTGGCCCAACACTAGAGGGTACCATTGCGCTTGATGTTGAGGATTGGCATATTGCCCAACCCCAGTTAAGACATCCGCCCGTTTCCATACCTCGGATCGTCCTGGGGGCACTGCAAGTTTCTCACCTCTTGAGCAGTAGCTACTCGATTCCACGTTGCCTGAAACACTGAAAACTGCTCAGGTTCAAACATGATTTGTTCAAGCACAGTAATATCATAAGGAGTCATTTGTTCCACCGATAACAGTCTCAGCATCTGCACAGTGTCTGGGGAGTTAGGTCCATACTGGGCAACACACCGTTGTAAATCTTGAATAACTTTCCAAGAATAGGGCTCATGTTCGTCAGGTATTCCTTCCCCCGGGCCCCCCTAACAAACGGGAAAGCCAGAGGATCAGAGGAATTGATAAAGGCACCGTTTTGCCCTCCCACAGGGGCATCAACAGCCTCGGAAAGGTTCCAGTTGCCCTCCCCCATCGCTTGTTTTCTCATTAACTTCCAGCAGGTTAAAGGATTATGGGGCTGCGCGGTTATTTGAGCCTCAGGTATTTGCACCGGCCGTGCCATAGGTTGGTGTTCAGAACCTCCCCCAGCATTGCCATTTTTCACCATTATCAACAGATCCTTTACCGGGGGTCTGCTTGTAGCCCCTTTTTCACAGAGTCATCTTCCTCGCTGGAGTCATCACTGGAGTCCGGTAACGGGGGCCATAAGGCCAGACCTGGGGGACCCGGTCCCCTCACATCTTTTTCAGGAATAGAAGGGGTACGAACCAGTGATTCTTTAGGGGGATTAGCTGTAGCGGGAGACCCCCGACGAAGCATTTCATCATCAGTCTTCCCCCAACATCCTTACAGGAGACTCGTACCACCGGTTAGCTGTAGCTGGGGCACCCGGACCAAACATTTCATCATCGGAGTCCTCCCCCAACATCTTTACCTTCTTCTCCCCGGGAATTTTACGCCCATCTACGGGCTCCCTGGATGGCTCTTTACGCCGCGCACCAAGCTGCGCAACAGGGGCAGGGAGCACAGTCACACGGAGAGAAACTCCGTCCCCTTCAGTTGGAGGACTCTGACTTTGAAATCCTTCCTCTCCATGGGTGCCCGCGCTTTGATCGCTAAGGGCGGGGGGCCGAAGGCTCCCCTTTGTCTTGCTGCTCTTTAGATGAATTTAAAGCGGTTTGATGGATTAGGGGGGGGCCGACAGCTCTGCTTTATCCTGCTGCTCTTTAAATTATTTTAAAGTCTCAAAAGAGCAACCGCCACATTGTCAGCAGTATCTGAGCCTGTTTCCCACCCCCAGGACTCATGATCAAACAGGATGTCCCCCCAGCATTGCCACACAGAGACACTAAAGGCTGTCACAGTATCGGCGTCATACCCCTGTCTCTTACTCCATAATAAAAATTTTCGGTGTAGTAGTTAGCTTTTTTAACATCATTGTCCACATGGTCGATACGGCCTATCCCTCTTTACTTAGCGAGGCTCCCATGTCTCCAGCGGCTCACCTATCCAGGTGTCTTAAATCAGGCCTGTCACGCAGAACCTCATTGCTCTCAATGCTACGCTGGGCCCCATCTCCGCGGCTATCCTCCGCCGTTCTTTTTAATTATCTCTTCAATTCCAGTCGATCAGGCCTAGGACCATCACGTCGGGGTCACCAGATGTCGCTGTGGAGATGGCCAAAAATCACAAGTTTCTTCGGTGACTTGGTAGGAATTAAAAATAGATAGGTAGGTGCTTTATTACCACAAACCACTACTTATGTACATTTTCTAGCACACAAGTGTCTTTTTAGGCATTGGTTAATATTAGTTATCAATGGTACATTATTGGATGACCCTTTATCACATTACTAAAGTCCATTGTTTTGCCAAGTTCTTCCTTTGTTGCTAGTTGCTCCCCTTAACTGACTCGATCCTCCAGATGCCTTTTACTTTCCCATTTGGATGCCTTCAGTGCCTCATTTCTCATGGATAGACTAACATCTTTGAGACTAAGTTCTAACTTCATGTCTTCAGTCAGGGAATCCTTGGGCCTGCTGTAGCCCCACCACCACAGAGCAACACCTGGAGCTGTTTAGAATCATAGAATAGTTAGGGTTGGAAAGGACCTTAAGATCATCTAGTTCCAATCCCCCTGCCATGGGC
>JASSUY010001726.1:0-94717 GCA_032466535.1 Forpus xanthops
TATGAGGTCTCCACGCAGCCTTCTCTTCTCCAGGCTGAACAGCCCCAACTTTCTCAGCCTATCTTCATACAGGAGGTACTCCAGTCCCCTTATCATCCTTGTGGCTTTTGTCAAGAGTTGTCAGTTTCTCCCAAAATAAACATGAACTTTCTGGACTAAGACTTCAGCAGTTCAAGTTACTCCTGTCCCTTTTTGTTTTAGTTAAAGCTACAAACTACTGAGCTCTAGAAGCACACCACCGGTTTCAGAGCCGCTGACACTCCCGTGTCACCTGATCACATGCGTTAACTAAACACCTTTGTAAGGAACAGGACCCGCTCACTCAGCTTCCTTCCACTTCACACACGACCCGGCTTCCCGCTTCGGCCCTTTGGCAGTCACCCAGCACTGAACATCGCCCTCAAGTCACAGGAACACGAACAACCACGAGTGCTGCACACAGGTTAACAAAGAGGCAGCCGAGGCACTCACCCACCTTCACCTCTGTGTAAGGTAAGGCGACTGGAAAAAAGGCACACACTGAACAGACTATCAGTCACCAGGTTTTCCTACCAATTATAGCACTTCTATCAGAAATCCTTGCTTTCTCTCTGTTGCTGCCACTCCCACGTCCCTCTGCCGCTGAAAAGCACGGGTCCCTCTACAGTTGCCGCTCCAAGACTAACTCCTTACTCCCACCCTGCGCAGCAAATACCCCTTCAACCTGAAAACCATCACTACAGACCGACAGCGACATGTTTGGACTTTACCAAGTTCGACGAGAGCTTGTTATGATTTATGAGATACCACTTAAGCAGGAAGGAGGGCAGTCTTCAACAGAAACGGAGAAAAGCGGGCAGTTACTTGCCTACAGCGAGGGAAGCAGCAGATAGGGTTGAGTACATACAAAGGCTCCATCACAACACCGGCGAGAGCAGCGTGGCTAGAGGAGCAAGCCAAAGAGCGGCAGAGCACCGAGTCAGAGCTACCAAAGGTTGAGGGCAAGAAACGAAGCAGAAGAAAAGCGAACCGAACCGTTGAAGAGCACGGTCGGATTCAGCGAGCAGAAAGGAAACGGGGGGGCCTGCAGGGAGACAGAAGAGTTTCCAGCACCGATAAGAGAAAGAAGCCCCACTCCTCACCTCTCAGGGTCGCTCACCGGTCACCGCCGCTAACAGACCGACGGGCTTAAAAACACAACCAGTAACTCAGGCCTCGGGGCTCCCTGAGGCGGCCCCACCGGGCGCAGCGCGCCCATCGCCAGGAGCCGCGGGCCCATTCCGCCACAGCAGGTCCCCAAGCCCGCTCCCCACTACCGCCGGAGCCCCCTCCCGAGCTGGGGATGCTTGGCACCCATGTCTCGGTGGACCCAGAGTGGGCCCAGGCCACCGGGACCCCGCGGTGCTCGCCCCATCGCCTTCCCGCCTTGCCCTCCCCCACCCGCAGGCGGGCTGGCAGCAGCTCCACGATCAAGGAGTCAGTCGATCTCTCCCTCCATCCCGCGTAGAATGAAAGGAAAGGAGCCGCAGCTGCGAGCGGCAGCGGTGCTCCCCCGGAGCCCACCCCGGACCACCACATCTCCCCGCCACACACAACACTCACGCGAGCAGCACCCACTCCACACGATGCCGCTCCGCTGCCAGCACTATAAGAGCGGCCCCGAGAGCCCCGCCTTAGCGGGGCGGGCCGGCAACGCGGCATGCGCGGCCCCGCGAGTGGCGGGCTGAGGTAAAAAGAGGGGCGGTGTTGTGCTGCTTCAGTTGCTCGGTAGGAAAAGGAGGAGGAGGCTGCAGTGGGGCTTCTCTCTGGTGAACGGGGCTTTGCCCCGTGGAGCGGGGCTGTAGCAGCCGGCGGGATCACCTCACCGTGCCTAGGTTGGGGAAGAGGGTACCGGCTGATGGCCTTCCCGCTGGCTCTCCCTCAGAGCAATCCGGGGAGGGCTGGGAAACCGGGTCCAAACCGCGGCCGGTGCCGGGGATCGCCTCCAGCAGTGCCGCTGCCTCTGGAGGTAAAGCAGCCTGGAGGTAAGGCTGTGCCGGGCCTGTGGTCCCCGCCCCGGTCAGGATTGTTCTGGAGCTCGGAGGGGTTCCGACCTTGTGTTTTTTAGGCCAAAATTGCCTTGTTAGCCGTTTGTAGCCACTTGTAGCCCAGCAAATCTAGCTTTCCACTTAATAAAGTTTCAAGGGTTTGACAGAGTTTTCCTCACACTGCTATTTAGTGAAACCTTTTATCATAGTGTTGTTGAAAGCGGTGCTTACTTTTAATCCAGGTTTCTCATCATGCTTGCTCTTCCTAGTACTGCTGAGTCACAGTGCCACTAGTCAGGCTTTGTCTTGCAACACAGAGCATGCCAATGCTATTTTTAATCAGAAGGGGCTTTAAGAAGCTCATAGCGCTTCTTAAAGTTTGCAGGATTCCCAACAATGAAGCCCAAAGCAGTTCTGTATTGAGGCTGGAGTCACACTAGGCCGTGCTGGTGTCTTGATGGTGGAAGCCTGTAGACGGGAGTGACATGTAAGTTTCTGGTGAATTTTGTAAATTCTACGGAGAAAGAAGTTTCTCTTGTTTTTCACACTATTCAAGTTGGCCTTTTAAAGGGCCTGCTAGCCCTAAGCAGACAAAGCACATGCCGTCGTCCTTCTGCCCAAAGTGTGTGTGTATATATCTGTTCAGAGAAATCTGCAGAGTTTTGTTTGTTGATTTCTGTTACGAGTAATACAGATTTCTTTATATGCCTGTATCGAAAATGTTAATAAAAAAGAGGTGATCTTATCTTTTGTTTACAGGAAGCCAGGTGCTTACAGTGTTTGAGTTGTTCAGAAAAGCACCACATGCTCAGCAAGTTTGGAAATACCCCTGCTGCCTAGAGTCATCCACACCGTTGCAGAGATGCCAACGGCAAACAGTTCTCTTAGTGGGGCTTGGTTTGGACAAGTGTTTTTTATGTCCTGTTTTAGGTGCTGTGTAAAAGGATGCAGACTAAGGAAACAGGTGCAGACTAAGGAAACAGGTAGATAAGTCTGCATTGCTTCTTTTGAGTGATACATATAAAATGAAGCCTTCCCTCCCTCCAGACACCAGCTGTAAACAGCCATGTGCCAGCCCCATTGCTTTCACCTATTACCACCTGTAGGATCCATGACTCTGGTAACAGCTCCGTTGCTGCCTATATTTAGGATTTAGAGGAAGATGTGCTCAGGCGTTCCTTGAATTCTTAAAGGGTATCTTCTTCAACAATGCTTTTCCTGCAGAGATGTATAGCTAGGTAGCATCCTTACAGGATTAGGTTTGTATTCCTCAAAATGCAGGACTTAAAAATGCAATTGCTACTGAAGGCAGCTGCTACAGCACTCATGGTAAGGACTTTCCAACAAGTGTTAAACATGAGGTAATCCAGAATGCCAGGTTTTTCACCTGCTCTTTGGTATTAGTGTTAGGCATGACTTCCGCCTTGTTATTCTTCCTGACAAGTTACATTCATTGTCTTTATCCAGGCTGAGTAGCTGTGTAACATGATATAGATCTGTTCCAGCCAAAAAGAGGCTCTGCATGTTGTTTAAGACCCATTGACATGCTGCTTCCTGTGCTGCCTCCAGAGCTGAGGGCATGTTCATGCTCCCACTATGGTAACTGCTGTGCAATTCCTTACGTCGGCAGTGAACCCAAAGAGCTGAGGAGGGGTCATGATTCTGTGCCAAGGGGGACGACTCAGAGTGGGAGAGGCAGCTTCAAAGGCACGAAATGCCACATGCAGAAAGTGTCGAGGTTCCTGAAGGGTACTTTCATTATCAAACTGAAAGCAGCAGTTCAGTTTCCATTATAAATGGAAACTGGAAATAGCTCCATGCTGGGCTGCTGAGGCAGGATTTCTTTGTCAAGAGGGCCCTTCCTGGTGTCACACACACATGGCTAAACTGTGCAGGAAGTGTGACCCTCTGAGAGGGCCCTCCAGGGTTCTGAGTTACCAGCTGGGCTTGAACCAGGACACAGGGCCAGCACTGTTCTTTGCCAAAGCAAACAGTACAGGAAGGTCTCCCTAGCACACTTGTTGTTCTGTCCATAGCTTACAAAACAGCAGACCCCCTGGGTCCCTAATTGAGACTGGGGGCTAACAAGTTTGTAGTCTAATTAAAAAGCCATGTTGAAGTGTTGAATGGGTGATCTCCTAAGCTATAGATGGGAGGCAACCTTCTGCCTCCCAGGGTGCAGTGGGTCACTTACTGTATATTCATTTCTCTTTTGGCAGCAAAGGAGAAATCCTTGTGGACTGGCTTTTTAACACCAGAGAGATCTGTCCCAGCTTACCACAGCTTTCATCCACTACTATTTGAAAGCAAGGGACCACAAGGACAGGAAAAACTGTAGGATTTGAAACATCCCCAGGGAAATGCGGACCTAGGAACCCGCACACACAAAGGAGAGAGCTGCATCGCTTGTGCCACATACAGCACAACCACTATCCCTGGCCTCCAGGCCACAAGAGGAAACCCCATTATCCCCCCTGTTGCCATAATAGGTCTGCTTTAATCCAGCCTCCTTAGCACAGGGTGATTTGTCCTTTGTTTTGAAAATGGTTGAGTGGGCAGGAAAAGACTCATTGTTTGGGATTTCCCACAACACTCTGTGTTTTCAGCCTGTTAAAAAAAGGCACTAAGTCTTACAATTTCCCCAGTCTACTTAATGACAGGAGTACTGCTGGCTGGACGTCATTCCTCTGGACTTCCAGCTTCTTCCATTTACTAGACCCAGCACCCACCACTTGGGCTGAACCCCCCACCCTTTTCAAACCGGATATACCCAGATCCGTTTTTCTTGATATGTGGGTTGGTGGAGTTCAACCTCTGAATCTTTCCAGCTGTTCAAGAGGCACAGCTGCACTTTGCTGAGCTCATCTTCCTGAGCTGGCATACTGGAGTGCTGGAGGCTTAAGCCAACACAAAGGTGTTGTGTCATTGACTCCTTCTCTCACTGACTGCTGCTGTGCCAGTGTAAAAGGTGCTCATCCTAGTACCACAAACTAAGGAAGTGAGCTACAGCTACAGGAATTAAATCCTAGCTGCTGCAATTTAATTTACATTACCTACACCTCTTGGCTATTTATTGCAAGTTCTCTGCACAGAGAATCTGAAGAAACAATGCAAACTACAGAGAAAGGAAGAGCATGTATTGGGGATGTATCAACATTCAGTTGTATCTCATATAACTCAGATGGGCTCTGGGCATTCCAGCAAAAAAGAAACTGAAGTCAGGCCCTTTAACACCTGAGTTTTTATGTCATCTCAAGATGACCCCCCCTCAGCTCCCAGCTTTGGCTTCCTTTTTAATCATCAACCGTAAGAGTGCAAAGGAAACAAATGGTAACTCCACCAACAAAAAGAAAAAATAATTAATGACTTTATTTTTTTTCTTTCTCTTTTTAGTTCAGTTGGCCATCTGAGGTGCTAAAATCTCAACACCAACGAAGCAAGTGTGCATAAAAACAAATGATAGAACACAACCAAACAGAAGAAAACAGGCTGGAACAGAGGTTTTTTTTTTTTTTTTTTTACAGGTAGGGTAATATGCTTTTCTATTAACACTCTATACATGCCAACCGTAAAAGCCTTGAACAATCTGAATATCAGAGTTCACTTTCATACAAAGGGGAAGATGCCAAAGCAGATCCTTTCACCTGGATTAGACTTCACACACACACACACGCATGCACGCACAGATACAGAGTATTTAAATTACTGTGATGCTGTCAGAACATGGCATCCTGCCCTTCACATCTGCTCTCTGACATCCTCACCTTCCCTGCCTTATAGCAGTGCTCTGAGCAATCCAAAACCAGGAAGTTTTGGAAAGCTTCCAATCTCTGTTATTTTGCAGCAGTTGATAGCCAGCGGTCTCTTTTCTTTGTGAACTATATACAGGCTGGTTTTTAGTATGCTTTAGAGTTCTCTTTATTGCAGACAGAGATGACTGAAATTCCCATAAAGCCCTATTGCGGCTTCTCAGCTTGTACGCAGGAGGTTTTCTAATGCAACACTTTTCTCATCCACTGGTGTCTGGTGTAAACACTTGATTGAAAACTCATTTTAAAAGAATGTTAACCAAACAAGGTGTAGCTGTGAACATTTTCTCACAAAAGGGAACTGCTGGCTGCTCTAGAACATGCAGTCTAGACCACGTACAATACTTCATAATGTTCAGGATTAGGATGTATAAAAAATATTAAAAACCACCAGAGTGCACACAAGTGTGGTGACTAGCCCTATGCAAGCACTGTGTTCTAAGAGAGGCCTAGGCATTGCACAAAACTCTGATTCTCGTGGGGGTAACCCAAGGATCCACTGGTGTCTTTACATACAAACAAATATTTACATAAAATGCAGAGATGGATGGAGAGGAGGACTGACTTTTAAAACTTGCCCTTTGATCTAAAATATGTTTCAGCAACGCAGTTTGTAACATGCCCTAGTGAGACCATGGGGTGTTGCTTAACTGAAAGGAGGAATATGTCTCAAAACCAGAGCTGAAACGTCACCTCCCCATGCATTAGTTCTTTGAAGCTCAGAATTTTACAGCCATTTGTGAGTTTTAATGAAAACATGGTTAAAAGGAACAGAAGGGTTATAAACCAAAAATGGTACTGTGAAAACAGCAGGTCAATTGTTTTGGCAGTCTTCACTCCCCCATCCCCATTTGTCTCCCCTTCCCTGCAGGAAGCAATATCCCCGTCCTCCCTTCCCTGCAGGGGACTGAAGTGCTTGCCCCATCCTCAGCATGCCCTTGTCGTAATGAACACAGGTTAGGTTCCAAGCTCAGCTCTCCTCCGGCCCATGTTCCACTGGGACGGATGCCCTTGTGTGCCCACTTCTTGGAAACTGAGGGCCTCTGGCGCCCCTCTCATACGCAAAATGGATGGACGTCATTGAATGCACATGGCTGAGTCATGTGCTGCTGCACACCTGGGCAGCGCAAAGAGCTAGAACATCCTACTTGGATTTTTACACAAATAAAGAATCTTGTGGTCACAAGAGCCTTCTTCAGCTTTAAAAATATAAAATTTGACTTAAAAATATTTTGATAGTAAAAAGAAGGAGTATCTGATATGCAAGTCGTATTCTTAAAGTGCAACTGAACAGCAAATACAAGTTGTGCCTTTTACAACCATTTTGATATAAAAAGGCCTTTTAACATTCCCTTCCATGTATTCTTAATTAATGTGTGTGTGCGATGTTAGCTCTTAATTTGCATTCTCACTGCTGGAGGCCTTCAGCATAAGCTAAAGAATTCAGGTTTTTCTGTGCAGTAGGGCACTGCACCCTCAAGTAGTATCATTCTTTGGGCGGCATGCCCCAGCAAGAAAGGGAAAAGTAATGATCTGGTATTTCTTCTTCAGGATATCTTACTGTTCTACAGCTCACATTCAATGATCTTTTGATAGAAGTTAGATGTAGTCCATATACCTAGTGCATTATAAAGTAGACTGAGGCCAATTCTCTGCCTAAGACAACTTACAATAAACTTTATCTAGCTTCCCTCTTCCTTCCCTCCTTCTCCCTAGTTTCCACTGGCCCCTCAAATACAGGCTAAAGTACCATTGCCAATTTGAGTTGTGCAGCTGGCCCCTGCACTGGCAGATGGGGGAATTCTGTTTGCGGGACATCGTGTTGGTAAGCCAGCATTCTGTGATGCTGATGTAGCAGGTATCACTTGCTTACAGGCACAGCAGCATTGCAGCTCCCTGTCTGCTTGGTTTCACGAGCATCTGGATTTAGTTTGTACTGCCTTTGCAGAAAACACTAGATGGGGATAAAAAGGAGAACACTTGAGGTGGAAAAAACATGTTTCCAGCTGAGGGAACCAGCACCACTCAGAGTCCCTGGCGACAGTCCTACACATCCTTCTTCAGCCTGAGGTATGCTCCTGAGACAGAGGTCAATTCAAATTGTAGAGCCTCACTTACAGAAGACCTCTTTGAAGAAGACAGAGCCAACAGCAAGAAACCATGCAAACTTCTGTCCTGGGGCAAAAGAATAAAGGATGTTCAGCCCTGCTTGGGTGCCTTGCACCAACAACCTAAGTTCGAACTGAAAGACTCAATACACTGTATGGATACACTTGGGAATGGGACACTTTCTCAAGGACACTGGGGAGCAAGCTTAGTATTTCTTTACCATAGTCAGCATCCCAAGAGGGGAAAACCTCTTACTGCATCCCATTAAGGATGGGACGCATACCCAACGCACAGCACTATCCCAGCTCTGTGGGACAAGCTCAGGGCGTAGTGTGCTCAATGAGTCTGTCAAACAGTGAACGGTGGTGAACTGCTCAGTGCATATCCTGCTCATCGCTTAATGTATGGTTACAGTCAGTTCCCTCCTGGCTGAAAAGCAGCAGCTTTTCTAGCTGATCCAACAGCTTCTTCCAGCAGATGCAGCAGGAAATGAGCTATTTTTTGTTTTGACGTTGTCCCTCCAGCCGTCTCTCAGGAGTCTGAGGGTCCCCTCTTTCAGTGAGAGACATATGGGATACTTTTACCACAGTTTTTGCTTTCTTGTTACAAAAATGTAAAATGTAAATAAATTATGGGTTTGTTAGTCCAACAGAGGGAATTTGGGGATGCAGAAGAGAAGTATGCTGGGAGCACAAATGGATTCTTACCACTCCATGACTGCACCGGATTTTGCATCCTAGTGCAGGATATATCTGTGGATACATAAAGGCTGCCCCTGCTGTGAAGCAGGGACTGATCTGCAGTAGTGTCTTTCTCTAACAGAGTTAAAACACTCCCCTCCACAATCAAATATGTGTAACAAATTATTAATAAGAACACTAATAAATAGCCACAGGTAACAACATCCAGTAATTTAGAAGTGGAAGTTGTAGGATGCAGCAGGCACACGCACCCATCACTCATCCATTTTTTTTTTTTCTCCTAAAAGATACAAAAATGAATCTTCTTTCAAGTATTAAAAAAATAAGTTAATTGACAATAAAGGGTCAAAGTGACTGAGGGCCCAGGCAGGTCTTAAGCTTTGTTTCCAATGTGCAAAAACAAAATACAGAGGAAAAAAAAAATAAAAACACTGAAAAGTCTTAATGGTGGTTCGGTCACTTACGGGCTTCTCCTCTTAGGGGCCTAACAGCCAGGGAATGCTGCCTGGTAACACCCCTGCCCCAGCACACACCACTGTCCCACACAGTCAGTATTTTCCAGTGTCAAAACAGTCATAAAAACAGAACAAAGAAGCCCACCAGCCTCTGAGCTGTGACCATGAAGACTAAGGCCAGCAGTAGCTGTCTCTCCAGTGTGTAGCGAAGCAGAAGGGCATCTTCCCTCTCTCTTCTTCTTATTTCCCCACAAGAAGATTTAGGAAGCTACAATAGGGAGAGAGTTCTCTGATGCCCACATCTCTAAAAATCAGGAGGCAGAGAGTTCCATCACACATACTAGTAGTATCTTTTCTGTCTCATGTTTCTTCATATCTGTGCATAATGATCAACTGCAGGCTTCTTTGGTGGGGAGGAAGACTAAAGCAAAGTGTTGCCCTGGGCTTCTGGAGCTCTCTTGGACAGCTGACTCCATTTTACAGGCTGCTACAGGCTGCTGTGGTTTTCCAGAGAGGGTTGCCACTTCCCTCCCTTTTATTAGAACTGGTATAGTAAAAACAGGAAAGGAATGGACTGCCATAAATCCAGTTAAGGGTACTTCTTCCCTTAACCTCCTTCCCCACACATGGATTATTCCTCTCCTACCACACACACAAAAATACAGTCCATCGTATAGGACCTCAAGGAGACTCCACAGTTTCAACTCATTATCTTCAACTTGGCTTGCAGACAAGTAAAACTTAAGCTTCTGGAACCAACACACTTATCAAAAGGCTTCTGAGTGGCTTCAGACCAAATCCCTGGATGCTGTCGGCCCCTTCGGAGGTTTCCCCTTCAACATCTTCCTATCCATGTAATTCTGGCGAACTCAGGGTAGGCCAACTGGACAACACAGACCAGCAGAGGTAAGCGTGTCAAGCTCAGGACCAGTTCAAGCTAAAACCTTTGGAAAGCATGACTGCCTCCAGGTCCTTGTCTTCCTCTTTTTCTCGAAGCCGTTGCTCCTCAAGGAGAGCCACAAGAGAATCTCTCTGCTCCACTACTTCTAGCATCTCGTTCAGGATCCTCTTCTCCTCTGAGAGCTCTGCATCTGTCTTCAGATGATCTGCACAGAGATCAAAAACTATCAGCACATGCAAGGCTGGAAATATGCACATACAGTCTACAAAATGTTCCCTGTTGATCTCACCTTCTACTGCCATCCTCTCTCGGAGCTCCTGCTGTAATCGGCTCTGCCTGTCTTCCAGTTCTAGCTCCCGAGCACTGGAAGGGAAACATCAGAAACTCAAGTTCTGGGTTATATTAAAATAGACCATACACTGCTTCATACCATTCTCAATTTCTCTTCCCTCTCCAGATATCTGCTATGCATCTTACTAATCTGTTTTGGAACAATTCTTAAAATATCTAAGATATATAACTATGTTTTTTAAAGACTTAAATGTACTTTTCAGCATTGCAGGTTCTTTGCCTTCAGCTAGGAAGTGCCATGCAGAAAGTTGAGAGGATTATGGGTGGGATTAAATCTAAAACAGTGTGAAGGAACAAACAATGTGCAATACCTCTGTGTATCTCCTGCTGCTTCCTGCTCTAAAGACAAAGTGACTTATCAACTAAGAGACACGTCAGGCCACTGCCTTTACAGATTCCAATGCAGACAACACCTGGGCTTTTCTGACACAGGCACTAAGACATCAGCTTCCTCACTGCCATGATCAGCTGACATAGTCAAAAACAGTTTCAGCGAATTTTCAGCATTGGGATTGAGAAAGCTCCCAATTCCATCAACAGGCAAAAAGCCTCATCACCTGAGCCCAAATGAAGAGTACTGGGCTCTCATGCCGGGCAGAGACAAGGGCCACATGGCAAAGGTGACTGAATTAAATGCTTCCAGCTACACGTAACACTTAAAAAAGCAGGCTCCACCAAAACCGGAAGGAGTCACATTATTTCTACAGAGCTAGAAAACACTTGCATGGACACGACTTGTTTTATCCAAAACCAGCTTGGGAATGGCTCAGAACTTTACACATACATACATACTTCTGTATGTGCACAAATAATTGGAGCTTTCATTTCTTATTGCTATTACTCCTTCTACTACCACTTTTCTGAAATGTAACTGGATTCTCATCTCGGCTAAGAACCAGCCTATGATACTGCTGACCTAGCATTATAAGGGAAGACAATACTGACCGATCTTCCAACACTATTCCTAACAAAATCCTCCTTTTGAAGCTTTGTATATTCACTCACAATATCATCAGTTCAGACTCGTAGCGAACCAAGGCATTCTTCTCCTGCACCAGCTTGAACCACTCCTGCATCAGCTTGGGATCATCCTTCTTACCCATGCCTGCCAAAAGAGAAACCTGGTAAGTGTTCAGGTTGCGCCCTGCAATCCTTACAAGCCCAAACTGCAAAAACAACAATGGGGCAAAATGTGCAAAGAAAGCAGAGCAAGATGCTGCCAGAGCACTCCCAAGACGGGTCCATTCAGTTTTCCTAGAGCACATAGAAGAGTGAAGTCATCTCCAAAAGGATTCTTTTCTCTTTGGAGCCTGATTTTTATCTGTTTTTCTTTCTGATTTTCTATTGATTGCTTGTTTCTTCCTCACTCTTACTGCAGAAAGCTCAGGTTTCTGAAAGTATTTCACTTTTTTGTTCATTAAAAGAGCTTTATAGGTCCTCAAATGCCAGCTACTTAAAATATATGCTTATCAGAAACAGATTCAATTGCTACTCCACGTGTTTTGTCTTTATTTTCTTCAGTTGCATGTCCTCAATCTTTTCCTTTATTGGCCACAAGTAACATCTTGACATTTCTTTATTTCAATATCCCAATAAATCTTTTCTGACTGCTCCTCCTAGCCACATATATCTACCCATCTTGAAGATCCCCTCTGCAACAGTGAACACAGAAAGTACTTATTTGCGCATCAGCACTGGAAAGAAGAGGAATCCTCAGAGATATTTGCTAATATCAAAGAAGAATAAAAGTACCTTGGGCCTTGGCCACCTACTACAGAAATCTTAGTTGGTATTTCATTTGTTTTAAAGCTAACTCCTAAACTTAAACAACAATCCAATGATGAATCTGTCAGGAGTTATGTGGAATAAATTGCAGAATGCTGTTCCCAAAGCTTTCTGTTGATATTTATGAAATGCAAGAGCTTACACCAGAGAAGCTCCTCCCAATCTCCTGGCCTGGGCCACCGATTCCACTCTGAACTACCTGCAGATGAATGCTGTCAGTTGTATCAGACACCATCAAGAACAGCAGCAATGTGCCTGCCTGCATGGAAGTGGAGGCAGGAGTAAGGCCTCCAATCAAGCTCAACAGCATTTTCAGGTTGCTCCGTCCTATCAGCTTGCACTGGACATAACCAAAGCATCCTAAAGCAACTAACATCCCTGTCTATGCCTGTTATTGTGGATAACATATGTACACTTTCTACATAAAGAGCGAAAACTCTCAAATAATCATTTTGATGCTAAAAATAATCAAGCAGCAAGCTTACTATTCAAACTTCTGGAAACACTTCACAAGTATCACACTAATGGTTAATGGTTAATTCCAGCCTGTGCCCCACCTCCACCCTTAGGATCTCAGAGAAGCACAGGCCTAAAGCTAAGTAAAGGAGAGCCTGCAACTCCTATCAAACTGTGCCTGAAGCTGAGAATATCTGCCTTTGAAAAGTCAGAAGAGCAGGCCCTTGCGGAATCCCAGACTTCTTGTACCACCCTTAGAGCCTCTGACTCCGTGGACTTTCTGTGGTGTGTTGCTCAGTACAAGCATTCCTTTCTGAGCATCTCTGCACAGTATGCCCGTGTGGCGACAGGAGAGGGAAACTGTACATGCAGATGTCCAGTGCTATGGCGCCATAAAAACACTGGGAAGCCTCCCCATCCTTCCCAATGCCAGGAGTGTAGAAAACAAATACCTCTAAGAAAAAGCCCAAACCATAATGCTACTTGACCTGTGAAATAAGTAAGTATTAAGTATTTTTAAACAGCCAATGAGTAGAGGAATAGTAGGAGGATTGTAGAGGGAGCACTGACAACTGATGTGAGGGAGACCATGGAAAGCAGAGTAAGTGGTTAGCAAAATTACACCATGAACACATATAAACAACCCCTTCCCCCATGCCTTGGCAATGGAAACTCTACAACATGCTCCACTTTGGGACAGTTAAAGAATGCACTCGGCAAGACAGATGAAGGAAAACTGTTCTAGCTTAAGGTTTGTTGTTTTTTAAAGGATGATTTTGCAAACCAATCCTTATGAAGACACAGGATTCCTTTAATCCATATATACTAATTAAATAGCCATATTTAACGAAGCAGATCGTCTTCCTTTACCCCACCTTCTAAACATCTTTCAGGAGGAATAGAGAAACTGAAGCCACCAAATGAAAACAGAAACTTGAGTGTGACATACCTGCTCCCACCATTGCTGCCCAATGTCCCTCCCAGTTGCTATACCTTCCCTAGCACAGCTGGGAATAGCAAAAGGCATACTGTATTCTTCAATAACTTGCCATAGACTCAGAAAAGCTGTTTACCAGTTTGCTACTGAGAAGGCTGGTTTGGGGACACAGCAAGAAAAGAGCTAGGGACAGGGCTGGGGGCCTTATGTTCATTAGCTGACTAACACTACTACAACAACCCAGCTGTGGTCAAGGAGAACAGGGATCACGTGAGGTTACGTTACCTTCATGGGCACAGCAAGGGCAGAAGGAGAGAGGTCTACGACGTGGTGTCCCGGCATTGGGCTCAACTTCAATAGGACCAAACGAGGAAGAGGAAGGAGAGGAAGAGGAAGTTGGAAGTGGAACAGAAGAGGAGGAAAGGAGTGAAATAAAAGACAAGCAAAGGACAAAAAGCATAAGAGTGAGAAAGTAAGGAAACACAAGAAAAGGAAAGAAAAATACAAGAAATGGAGAAGCAGAAACAAGGGATACAGTCTACGGATGAATAATGTCTCTAATAAGCACAGATAATGGGTCAGAGGTAGGCTGAGGTACTGGTGAGCTCTTACTGAGCTGCACAAATACCAGGCAGGAGGTTATCATTATTGTACTTTTACCTAATGTACATTTTCAAATCACATGGTCTTTAACTGAAAGGTTTGTGAACAAGATGTCAGGATGAGCAGAGACAAATATTTAACCCCTGCTGATAACTGTCAAATTTCAAGCAGGGTTACAAAAAGTCTCACCTGCATGCATAAGATACCAGCTGTAAGCAGCCACCCTACCTTAAAGCTTTATCAGGACCATGCTCTTATCACTGCAGCTGATATCACATCCACTGATGGTGAAAGTGTCCTTTTTTAATGGGAAATAATTTCTTCAGACAGGGAACATCACAGGGAGAATCTGATTAATGTGGAACCAGCCTGGCAGGTTCAGCTGTGTCAAGTATGGTGACTATACATGTGCTCAGCTGGACTGTTGTGCTTAGAGGGGAAAAGGCTTTTACACTGATAAAAAAGTGATTCACATCAGAGTCTACAGGGGCAATGACCAACTGAGAGCTTTGCAGAGATAAAATGATAAATTTAAAGCTCTCTCGACATTCTTATTTCACAAAGCATTTTAAAGCTTGCAAGTCCTGTTACTATCTGTATCAGCTATACTTACTAATACTGTTGGTATTAGTATCAGCAGTACTTAACATTGCAGAGATAAACAGTACAAAATAACCAACATCATTAATAGTTACAGGAGACTGTATGCACCAGGAAGGTGATGAGGCTGAAACATCAAAGCTAGCAGAATGGTAACTGCTCTCAATGTGCAACTACATTTATAAAGAGGAGGCTTTTCCGTGTTGGGAACACGACAGCAGTAACACAGTCAGAATAACGTTTATTTTAGAGAAGTCAGCCTTTTGAGATACATGGGTTGGAGAAAGTTTTACAGACCCAGACTACTGGTGAACTCAGAAGGCTTTAGAAGGGACCATCACAGAACTAGACCAGCACACAAAGGACAAACTGAAGTGAGAAAGAAAGCACATCAGCTTCAAAGCCTGTGACTGAGCAGTCTTCTGCTCTCAGACAGGAAGAAACCTCAGTACTGAGAGCAGGAAGGGGCAACATTAGGAGAGGTGCCACAGCTGGCCATGTGACAGTTACAAATAAAGCATTGTACCAGCATTAGCTGACAGTACCAGAACTTCAATTATAGTTCTGAATTTTCCAACTTCTTCATTTAAAATTAAAAAATAGTAGGGATTTTTTTTTTTTTCCCTACGATTGCCATTTCACAGATTAGGTTACGAAACAAAAACAAACAAGAAAACACTCAAAATGCAAAGGCACTGTGAAGAATACGTTTCCACACAAAGCAGAGCATGTAGTGCATGGTGCCTACTATATTTTTTATTTCACATCCTATCTTATTCAACATTAATTTTCTATACAAACTTTAATACTCTAACTTGGCCTAACCGCTGGTTTTTGGGAGGGTCAGGAGACGAGCATTTAGCTGTTTGCAAAAATCCACTGCTGTTCTTCAGGGTTTGAGATTTTATTCAGAATTGTGGGGCAGGGCTGGGAGGATGTTGCTAACTCAAATGCACCTATGCATATAAATTTCAAAGCATGGACATACAGACTTGGTAAGGAACTCCCAACTTGCTATATCTGGTCTGAAAAGAAGTAGCTGGTATGTGAAAATGCCATTCATCTCATTGTGACATGGCCACAGACTACTAACTTTAGTCATCAGTGAAATGGTCTGACACTAGGAGAGATACCATTCTTGGTCTTGAGTAAAAAGCCACAGGGCTTACACAGCAGAGTTCACTCCCTGCAATTGTGTCTTTTTCCTTTGCTGTTAGTTACCCTATTTTTTAACAGAAATATTATTCTCCCACTCCTGTCTACGGAAAATTTGTCCTTGAATCAAGTTACAAAGCTCACAGTATCTCTTACAGTCCTGCTACTGGAAATGCTAATATTACTTTTCAGCAAGATAATGAAAATAACCTGTACCATTAAGATCCTTTCCAACTACTCCAGATGTAAATTATAGTTGCATCAGTGAATGTATGGTTATTACAACTGCTTTGGAAACAGCTTCTGTACAGACCAGGATAATTAGCAAGGCTTTAAAAAGTGTTCCTTATGTACCAGAGGTCCTAAACAGTAAGGACAGAGTTAAGTGAAATTCTAAAAACTTATCTCCTATAGTTCTCTAAAACTGTAAAAATTATGATCTAAAAGTGTCATAATCTGAAGCTACAAGTATTATAGAACATATAATGCTGTAAAATTGTAAATAGGTTTTTAGAAACTCCTTTCAGGTGACTGTCATGAAAACTGCCTCTCCACCCTTGCTAGTGAAGAGTATCACATGTGGCACAGACACTCAAGCAGACTGAAACAGGAAATTGCTAATTTTAAGAGAAAAACTATTTTATATTTCCTGAAAGGGAAAAATATTTTTCACTGACAGGAACCAACCTTCAAGTGTCACATGGTTCACTATCCTTTCAGATGAACTGCTGGAACTAGATCATCTTAACGTTCTTTCCAACCCTAACTCTTCCATGATTCTAAGAAAAAGCCTCTTTAACTATTTCAGAAGCAGAGCCAGGAGGGAAAAATAGATCACTTGACGAATGGACAATGCATTCCCTTAGCCAGCTGAGAATTTTAGGTAGTGAATGTATCATCAGATCCTTCACACTCCTCTTTAGTCACATTCAAGGTTTATTTTTAAAAAAATACAACTTCAGAGCACGAGCTCTCACTGTGTATGCGTGTGTTGAAAGACAATCCTGGGAAAAGGCTGAATTCCTTGTCCAGTACTATCAAATAGGGAATTATAACAACAACCTGTTTCACAATATGGTGTTAAAACCTGTTTCATCTACTTTGCTCTTATCACTTGTCCGATCACATTATGGAAGTCCTTACTTGTCTTCTTATTTTCCCAATGCCAATATTAATCCTGCAGTAAATATTATTCTTATATTATTGGTTAAAGAAGAGGAATCACCACCTTGTGGTCTCATTAAATTAAAACCATGCTCATCCCAGCAAAACAATTTTACTTGCCATGGAGTCAGGGACAGATAGAAAAAAATCTTTTGTCAAGCAAATTTAAAAAAGTAAACAATCTCCTTTCTGTTTAAGTCTCTTCCACCACCAAAAACCCAAGCCAGGTCTGGCGACACAGGTTTTCATCCACAGCACGGAACAAACACTGCTGGCAGCAGCAATGCAAGCTACCCACTGCCCTGCTGAAGCGCTTTGTTTGGAAGGAACTGAAAGGCAGTAGAAGAACCATTTCTGTGACCATTCACTTTTTAAGTTCCCTCTGTGCTTTCAGCAAAAGTCTGAGGTGTGAATATAGCTTCTGGACAGAAAATCATCACTTTCACTTTTTTTTTCTCAGGGAGGCAAAGCTGCCAAGAGACTGCGTTAATCACAAGCTGTGCTATGGCCAACTTTTCTGAAGGTGTGTAAAGCCTGCAAAGCAGAGGCTAGCAGCCCAAGTGGGCATTTGGGGTGACTGGTATACAGCTAGGAACTGCAGCCCCTTGAGGAGTGTGCCCCAGCTCCTGAGCACATTGAACATCCTGGAGAGGTAGCAACTCTGTCTAGCAGATTAGCCATCTGCTAGACATCAATAAGGTGATTGGAATTATTCAATAAGGTGACTGGAATTATGTAATAAGGTGACTGGAATTATTTTTCCTCTGTGAAAAGAAGCATTTTCCATACCCTTCCAGGAAATCTTTCATGCAGCCATGACAAGAAAGACCTTGTCTGGCATGGCACTTTTGAAAGACTGTGGACTTTGCTACGGTGGTGGAAACCAAGAGCCATGGCAAGAATAAACACCATAGCTTCAAAGCCTCTTCAAAACAAGGAACAGAAATTGTATAGCCTTGATGGAATATTTTCCATCCCTTTTCACTATAAGTTGTTCTTTGTTACACAAGCTACGCTGGATTGTTGTCGTCTTTTTCAGTTTTCATTTACTTGTTAAAGAGCAGTACTTCAGATTGGTTTTGACCTTTTTTGCTATAGATACACAATGTTTCATAATGTGAAGCACAGTAGTAAAAATGATTGATCAAGATGAAGAAAGCACAGCAGAAAGTTCGGGGTGGCAACCACCATTATCACCAAGCTATAGCTCACATTGATCTCCTTCACTATTTGCCCATGTACTGTGGTATGAGAGCTGTGATAACTTCTGAGAAGTGGTGACCCACTGCAAATCAAAATGTTTTCTTACAGATACACCAAATGGTGTCACATTCTTTGCAAGCTTTGCATCCAAAGACTTTAATTTCTATGCTGCTGACTAACCAGAGCAGTTTGGAAATCAGCAATACCAGGCAGGCAATCCAGCTCTGAGGCTAATCTCAATTATCTGGAACCATTATGCTGTCACTTGACTTCACAAACTGAAAGCATGGCACTTCAGAAGTTCTTATTTTACTACAAATTCTCTTCTTCATTTAGTGGGCAGACTGGGCTCTGATTTTAAGTCAGTGCTTAAAATAAGGACCAGTTCACATAAGATCAGTAAAACAACTGAGCCCTGATCACAGGAAATAACCTCTTTCCCATCTTTTAAAAATCAGTTATGTCAGAAACAGAAGCACTAAAAATTAAGCATTCCAACTCTGCTGTTTGGTGAAGCTGTTCAGCAGCAGCGTTGTAAAAGACCAAGAACAGAGAAAGCCACATCTTGGAGAACAGCATCCACATACCTGCAGGTATTGTAAAGTTGAGGGCAAGGATTGTGACAACTATACCATAAGCACATCACTCGGTGTGTCTGACTTAACAGCTTACTAAAACTGGCAAAACAAGTATCTTGTAAAGCACAATCAGTAGAAGAAACCTGGGGAAAGCTCTTAGACCACTGAACTGTCACACAAACTGAAACACACCTTTATTTGTTCAGCAAAAGAGAGGAAGGAAAAAAAAAGGTTGGGAGGGGAAAGAAAACTAGGGAAAGGAACAGCTGGAGCAGGATAGACACACAAATAATGGCACAGAAGTATTCTGCTTCTACTAGACCTCAAGGCACTTTGAAATTCAGAGTTAGTACAGTCTTGCACTGACACTCTCTCCCCAGACTGTGTGTGCAGTTGTGAGATATGCACAGAAAGCAGCAGGTAAGTGGTGACTGCTTGGCTTCCAGTACCTAACAAGTACTCTCATTATACTTAACAAGTATATAATGAAGTATATACTTAACAAGTATATAAATGCTTATCATGTGCTCTTTCCTGCTCCACATTTACAGCAAAGAAAACATGTTACCATTCACTTCAGTGGCAAAAGCAGCTGCAGGCTGTGAAAACAATGTTTATCTCACAACTCCACTCCTCCTCCACGACAGCCATGTTTGCCAATCACAAGAATAGCACTGTTCCCACTTGAGTATATCAGACTGCAGCCCTGCAGAGTTAGATCTGCAGGACTTTAAAGGACCTACTCAGCGCAAGTATTTTGAAGAAATCTAAATTAAAAGTGAAGCTGTTGGAGACTATGCTTTAAACAATGATTAAAAATAATCCAAACCATAATCACACTTCCCCCGCCCCTCACCCCCGCCCCTGTTTACCTGTTGCTCTTAAGGCTCTTGTCAAGAAGGGAGAACTTATGCCTGAAATCAGCACTATGAAACATACCAGCTCTTCCTGACATCCTTCTTGCCTGCCTCAGCACACTCTAGCCAAGAGCAAGACAAGACTGGAGCGTGGGACTGTTTCCCCAGTGATTCCCTGCTGGGTGCAAGGAAAAGGAAGCTGCTCATTTGAACGCAGAGGAAACAAGGGAGGTACTTTCCACAGGCAGCGGAGCAGCAAACTGCGGCAAGGAACAGGTGGGTAAGGAGGAACTGAGGCTGGGATTAACTAAGCAAAGAGACTAAGAAGGCAAATGACTGAAGAAGAGAGAGGGGAGGGGAAAAAGGGGTAAAGGGCGAAAGAAGGTGGCAAATTTGTGGGGAAGATATGATCTACAGTTTTTCAGACAAATAATGCTAGATAGAAGAGGGAGCTGAGCCTGTGGGGGGACTGAGCCTGTGGGGACTGAGTCAGTGGGAGGACCAGGAACAGTGAAAGACTAGGAACAGCTAGTGGGGAGGAACAGGTCTGAAGGGTAAATACTAGGATTTCTTTGTCAAGAATGTAGGATTAAAATTAAATGCCTGAAAAGCAGAAACTGGGACTGAGAGTGAAAATGGAAATGAGGTAAGGAACTTTGGATGGAAAAGGACAGGATTAGGGCAAGGACTATCCGGAAAGGGGGAATAAAATGGACAAAGCATACGTATCCACCAGACCACTGCATCTTTCCAGTGTCTGGCTCAGAATCCATGTTTTCAAATCTCACTGTTACACAGCTGCCAGCAAACATCTGTGAAATTCACTGACCGTGTCCCATTTCCTCTCTATAAGGATCTACATAGAGGATGACAACCAAGCATTGCTACCAGTTGTTCCATACAGACATGGAATAAAGTTCTGTGCAGAGGATCTACAGGTTATGAAACTGTTGATATATCAGCTTAATATAAAATCTTAATTTCAGTTGACTTTGCAATCTTTGTGGTGTTCTTTTAACATAGCTGCATATCCAATATACACACAGGAATAATTACTCAGAATTGAAACGCGACCATCTGTAGGGTGAAATGAAACATCTGCTTTATGGCAACAGTACATGACATTTTAACAACAGGAAGAGAGGATTATGGCATCTGAGCAGAGCAAAGGAGGTAGTTAAGATACTGCAGACTGGAACTTGACCAAGGATGTCAGAAGTTACCACTCCCTTGCAGAACTTGTTGCGCAATCTGTAACAACTAAGTGAAGCGCAACTCTCGTTAGTGTAAAGAAAATTCAGAATAAGTAAATGGCTTAAACCACTCCAAAATTATCACCAACTTACAGATAACTTTTCAAAGTACTTTTGCCATTCTGCTTATCATTCTACTGACAGCATGACTCTAGAATCATGCCTATGCCTCAGAGACACAAGTTGCCTGTAGAATAACATAACTGTGTTGTCATCCTAGCTGCTTAGAACACTCAGCACGATCACGCAGCCACATGGTGCTCCAGGGACTTTAATGACACTCCACCAGATACAGCATCCTGCACAGACGTTAATTTTAAAGCTGAGTGATAAATCTGCCACTGAATTGTGTCACGCATCCTCAAAGCAATGTATATCCCTTCTGGTAAAAGTGTTCTGGCAGCCCCAAAAGGAAATATAAAGCAAATTACAGAGGCAACAAATACTACAAAGCCACTTACTCCAAGCAGACTATACTGGCTCATTGCATTTAAAGGGATACTGCTCAGTACAGTGTTTTCAAGTTCATTTCTAAAAGGTATTTTTGAGATGAGCAAAAAATTGTTAGAAGTTTAAATTGCATCAACCATTTCCAAATAAATGCAAACATTGTCTCTGATTGTTGGAAGCCTCCGAAGTCACCATATGAATAAAATCAGCCTGTTACAGAAGATCAGAAATGACCACTGTGGGATGACTGTCCGAGTTCAGAGAAATGGAAAAGGCAAACATGTAAAAAAAGATTAGCAATAATTTCAATTTTCTATTAAGATTTTCTCCAATACAATACTTTGAGTGACAGTGTCCCTTTAAGTAAATATCATTTTGCTTTTCTTAAAGCCTCTATTAGTGATTTTGATGGGATAGCTGTCTCTAAAGAAGCATTAGGAGAAGCAGGAGGAGGGAAAGGTATAGTGGAAATAGCATTAAATGGGGATAAGGGTCTGTTAAGTGTAATTCAGCATCAACCCTTTTACAGCTCCTACTCTATCCACATGTAAGTGCAGGCCAGCCCTGATGGACATAACTAGAAAGAGTCTCAAAGTCTCCCTGCAGAAGATATCCTAGGAAAGAATGGCAGAGGAACTGAACAGCGAATGAAGCACAGGGTAGCAGCAGACTATCACATCAAAATTAGCACAGGGGAACTGGGCAACAAATTAGGTCTACTAAGGAGAAAAATCTTCCATTTTGAAACTTGAACTTAGGTGGATATTCTTAGCTCAGGGGGATGATCCTCAGTAAAAGCCTATTGTGTCAGGACAATCTGGAGTCATTGCCAACAGACAACTACAGGTAGATACTATGTGGGACAGCCTTCCCCTGGAGGAGTAAAAAATCCAGACAGTTAAAAGTCTGAGCAAGATTGATTGAAGGATAAAAAGCAGAACACAATGAAATTAGGGGAAGACTTCTAGTGACATGTTTTGGATCCGGCCTAGAGTGTGTGGATCTTTCACTCTGTGGAGCCAGACAGTAATGCACTCCCTCAACTAAACCACAACTTAGATCAAGGAATTTTATACTCTGAAAGAAAAGGAAATGAGACCCTCAGACAACAAGGCAACCAAGCGGAGTTTGCTTTCTCTTCAATCTGCTGACAGATGTGTCCATTTCATAAGAACAGATTTTGGACAATTAAACTAGCAAAGAGAATTCTGATTTTCATGGTGGGCAAGTGCAAACAAATGCTGCTTGCAACCCAAAAGTTATCTGCCTACTAAGGGATTCAGGAAGTAACATTAAGGAAATGCAGTGTCATGGTATAGAGTGATGACCAGACTATAATCAGTAAGTGAAAAAAAGAGCTAAACACTAACAAGTGTTTAGCACTAAATGGGACATTAAAAAAAAAAAAAACAAAAAACAACAGCATAACAAGAATATTATTAGCTGTGTAATGATGCAAACTGGGATGACTGGAAATCTTAACAGCAGATTTTTTCCTAACCTTACAGTAAGACAAAACAAGGAAGAAGAAGTTATCTGTCATCTGCAAATGTTTCCAGAGTCCCTTGAAGGAGCATTTTGGTTTTGTTAGATCATCAACGCACTCTGGCTTTTTTGGAAGAAGCAAATGAGCCTCGAGGGCAATAGCGAGGCAATGACACGCCAAAAACTGCCTTTACAGTGCTGTTAGCTCTTGGGAGCAGGTCAGTTCTGCTGTCCCCTTCACACTGAAACATTTTGCTAAAGAAGGTTTCAGTAACAGACCTGAACTTTGCGAAGGAGAAGCAAAAAGCTAGTGTGGCCTTCCATTGCTAGCAGGGAAGGCACCTGGGGTGAAAACTTTAAGTACATTTTGAAATAAGCACTGTGGAAAATAGACCTTACATATGGTTTGTGGAGCATGCCAGGATCTCTTCTTCCTGAGCTGGAAAAAGGGTTGTGCTATAGCCAGTCATGTTGCAAGGGCTGTTTCTTCTTGGTTGTGAGCCAAGGATGGGAGAAGTAGGTGAAGGGAAGGGTGAGGAGGAGTGTCAGCAGGGTTAGTGTCAGCAGGAGGTTCAGCCATACATACCACCCAGATGCAAGTCGATGAGGTCACTGTAATAAGACTCTCCCCAATAGTCTACAACAAGGAATTGGTGAAGACAGAGTTATTGAATCAGATACCCCCACCCTAGCCCCACACAGTCATAGCAATACATGAGAAGAGACAGAAACAAAGAAAAGGCAAACAAGAAACATGCAGCTATACACCTGGGCACATATATGTATGTATATTAAAATTATATTTGTCTTTATGTATACATATATGTACACACAAACACAAATGTATCACAAACATATATACTGAGATGAAGAGAAAATTCCCAGCAGGCAGGCAAGGACTTCCAAGGGGAAAAATAAAAAGATAAAGTCTAAAAAGGGACATTTTCACCTATTTCCGTCTGCAGCAGTACCTGACACTGATGTCTTCCCTGTTCTTGCTGAGAAAAGCAGAACCAATCTTGTTGCTTTCATGCTGAGCAATATGTCAGAAGGAAAAGTGCAGTTTCTTAGGTCAGCTGCAGGAAAGGTGTAAAGGTTGATTTCTTGGAGGCGACTGAGTGGAGGATGCATGTGTACAGCACACAGGTGGAAGGCACTGACCAAGCACTGACATGAATGGCAAATGCCTCAGTGTAAGTAAGTGGATGTCTTCCTGCTAATGCAATATCTGTGCCAGAGAAAAACCTGCACAGAAATGTGTGGAACAGAGACACGTACGTCCATAGCTGCTAGAGACAGGTACACCATGAGTCTAGCACTGTGTAATGTTTCTTTGGGGAAGAGACAGATGGGAGTACTGAAGCACTGTTTCTCACTGCATATGATTCACTTGATGTAAAGAGATAGCTCTTAAATTTTTCAGCATTGATCTGACAGTAGGAGACATTTTCCCAGCTCAAAGTTCATGCTAAACGAGGATAAGGGAGCAAAAAGGGGTTCCAGACATTTTCCAATTCATTATGTTTTTAAGTTAATAATTTAAAAAGTAAAAAAAAAACACACAGGAAATCAAAGCCACCAGCATGTCCAAACAAGCAAATACACCATAATGCAAAGTATGGTTAAATTGAGAGCAATCCCATTCAGGGTGTCTCTTGGGACACTGCAGAAAAATGGGGAAATTCTTCACTGACATTATCCTACTCTAATTTTGTAAAGAAATACCATGATGCAAAAGAAAGCAGGGGAGGGAGGGAGGAAGGAAATAAAGGATGACAAAAGCTTAGATCACCTGCCGATGACAAACTTGCCCCCTGAAATAGAACTTACATTCCAAATCATTCATTCTTGCTATGAATGTGACTATCAGAGTCTGAGATTTTCAAAGATAATCACAGAGAACAGATTAAGGCAATTAAGGCATTGTAGGGTGTGAGACTGTTTTCTGAATCAGACACGACATGACAGATTGAACATTCAGCTTTTACAAGAATGAAAGATCAAGTGCACCTTGCCTGAGGCATTTAAAAACGAAATGTAGACAGACAAGAAGGTGTAATTATTTATCAAAATTCAAGTTGACAGTGACCTCCAAAATGTTTCCAAGTCTAATTAGTTGAGTAACTAGTATCAACATAGACATACTCAAACTCGACAACTATCAGACAATGAGTGAAACTCCTGGAGTGTTGAGCTTTCTGTACTTATTGCTAGGATCTAAAATTAAGCGTAACCTCTCAGGAAGAGAGCAGGGCATAACTGTGAAGCAACGCAAGTCACCTGGCAAGAACATATTATGGATGACACAAAATGGATGGAAAACAGAAGCAAAATTATTCTAAGTAAACAAATTCTGCCCTATACCACTTTTTTTTGTTCTTACCAGTCCAACTGAAAAATGCTTTTTCTAGAAATACAAAGAGCTCCACAGGTCAGAAATCTGAAGAATTAAAGTTAGTGGAAGATCTCTACAAAAGCAAAATTGGAAATTCTTCAAGACAGGAAAGGTAAGAGGCAGCATGCTAAAAGATGATACATGACATTGAGAGGCAGTTCAAATGGTCTCTTCTATCTTTTTCTGTAACTGAAAAGAATCCTAACAAATTAAAGAATTCTGCTGCTTCTGTTAGGATTTGAGTATCAAGTAGTAGAAAACTGCCACTAATACTAAACTGCTGCATTTAAATGCGTAAGTCAGTGAGTGACTTGTTCTTTCCCTACAGAGAGTAAAGCTGAATAACCCATGTTCTCCTAGAACAGTTAATACTGGCTGCTGTCTATGGGATGGCCATGACTTCAATCCTGCATTGTAGTCCTTCCCTATTTATGTGGACAGAGTATGTGCACAGGAGGCACACCTCCAACCCTCTCCTGTTTTCTTCCTCTTCTACAAGCTTATTAAAATACATGGTATTTTTTCTTTTTTATATAAACTGCAGTTCCCTTTTTAAACTTTTTGTTGCATGGCTTCATTAGGGGAGGGACTGATATGAGGCAAGTGTGACTTCACACCTTTACACAATGGTACTTGCTGAATGCAGTGGTCACTGTTAGGTCAGTATTTTAGGCAATGCAGATGGCAAGAAAATAATTCTGCCCTCCTGAAAAATTAATGGTTATTGGAGGCAGAAATTAATTGTAGTTGTGGAATGCGACATGGAAGACTTTAAAAAGAAGAAATTCAGTTATTTTATTGCCAACATACATAAAATGTTCACGCAAGAGTGGCTAGAGAGGTGAACTATGGAGTGAATTTGTAATGTTGTGTTGCAGTCAACACAGGTTAGAACATGCTTCACCCAGATGTTTGTTGTTAGTCCCCTGAATAACTGGAAGAGTTGAGAATAGGGAATTCTTTATGACTGACTTAAGCTTTCATAACTACATGTATAATCTGTTGATAGAAACATGTTGCAAGAGCAAAACATACCCTAGGGTCTTTCCAAATAAAAAAGATTCACTTTACAAAGAGTGATGCATAATCTGATCATTCTTCCAGGAAATTCACAAATGCACAAGCTCATCTAAGACTGTTGCCATTTTGGGAGAACTGGGAGTGACAGACTAGTTATCCAAGGGTTTAATTCTGCAGTCTTCCATAAAAAATAGCAATTCAACGCTTAACTCTGCCCCGGTTGCTTTTTATGCATTCTGCAATGAGAGAATATTCTATCCTGAAGAATGTTCTCTCAATTACTAAGATTTCCCACTTGTGCTGACATGTCTTACTTCAAAGTCATTTAGCAGCTGAGTAACCAAGACAGACGTCCAGATGGAAAGAAAAAGAACAATGAGAGATAAGAGAAGTGGTTATAGTAAGTGCAGTAACTGTCAGGCCAGAGAACAGAGTGGTTCCACACAGAAATACACAGCCTGAGGAAGGAGGCACCCCAGCAAAGAAAGGTTTTGCACAAGGTTATTTTTTTGAGCCCACAAATGAAACAGCCAGATTACAAAACCATTGAAGTCCTCAAGATTGTTCTCCACACCTGTAGTACCTATTTGGCCTGGTAACCACTCAGTCCTGATGCTTTGGCACACCCTATGAAGCATCAAACATAAGTAATCCTGGCTGAGTAGCAACTGGAGGGAAGTCAAAACAGACTTTTTCTCTGGTCAACCTTCACTACTTAATCAAGTTCCATCTTCACAGGCATAGCGGTGGCTCTTCAATGTAGCAACAAGCTAAAACATTTTCCAAACACCAATTCCACTTCTATCATTTCTGATCTCTGACCCTTGTAATCAGGTACATAACCCTGGGCCTGCCAGGTATATACACACACTGCATTTGCCTGTTGGATATCTGACTCCTTGCAATTGAAGATTCTATTTTCCAAATCTTTGTACTGCTATCAGCATTATCTGAATGAAGTACTCCTTCACTCATATGCCTGCCAGATCAAATCATACTCGTTTAATTTCAAGTACATATATAATTTCTTTAACAGCTTCACATGGATACCTTTCAGTACACGTGTGCCTTTCTGCTCTGCACAATTCTGTCAGAAGTAGCTAGTGTGCTGGGCTGTGCAGTGAGGAAGATGTTCTGTGATGGTCCCTTGTAAGGACACTACCTTGATAATCCAACACAACAAAGAAAGCACACACAATTTCACAGTTACTTCCTTAACATTCAAAGTGGGTTTTCTTACTGTGACAGCTTTATGTGAATTGCAGCTAGGAAACCCCTGCAATTTTCTAGCTGTAATACCCAGTAATATGCAGAAACAGTCAGACGGCTATTATTAATAGTTGAAGAATTTCCTCATAAGCCTCAGGCAAAGACAAGCAAACTAAGTCTCTGCCGTCAGGGAAGTCCCAGAATTAGAAGAAACACAGAAAAAACAAGGTTTCAAAAAGATAGTAAAAAAGGGAGAATGGATTCACACTGGACTTTATCTCTAGGCTATAAAGATCCAATTGACTCTAAAATTCAAGCAGCTATGGACTACTGCACAAGCACTTGAAAAGAAAACACTAAAAAGCAAACCAAGTTCTGATGGATACCTGCTTCTCCCCGAAGGGCCTTCTCCACAGCAACCCCTCTCTCCTCGAGTTGCCTCTGCTTCTCTTCCACTTGTTCAAGCTGCCGCTGGATGATCTGTTCAAAGAATGGAGCAGAACCTCAGCAACAGCAGTTCTCCTGCTCTGACTGCAGCACTTATCCAGCACTATGTGACTTTAGTCAAATTGGCCTTTTCAACAAGAAGTGGTTGTATTTAACAATACACTGCTTTAAAAGCTAACTGCTTCCCCCAAGTAACAATATCCTAACCCTTAGTTTTGAAAACACCTTGATACTCACTTATTTGCTACAACTCCAATGACATTCCTGAACTTTGAAGTGAAAGGTGATTCTATTTAGTCAGCTGAGCCCTTACCTTGAGTTTTAAACAAATTCCATCACCAAAAGATGATGCCAGCAGTTTTCCAACAGATTCTCTGTTGGAGAATGAATTAAAGATTCATTTGGTAACACTTCACAGAGCAGCATAATCTAGCAAAGCAGTGATAGATGCAGTTTCATCAGGTATTATCTGACTACCACTGTTCCATCGGTGCACGGTACCACTCCTTGCAAGCTGGAAAGGTATTATGGTAATTATTTTTCTCACTGTACAACTATCAGGTTTCAGCCATTCTTCCTGTCTCTGTGACATTATTACATTAAAAGAAGGAGCAGGAGCAGGGACACTCATGTAGAAATTAAGGAAAGTTCTGTCTCTGGATCCTCTTCTGGCACACTCAGAGGAATGTCAAGATCATGGTACTTTCACATAGAGTTAACCACCTGCCACTACAAGAACACTGTGACACTACCTGAGCTCTATGTAACCTCTTTAGCTCCTCTTGCTTGGCTTGTCTACGGGCAGCTTTCTGTACTCGACGGGTCAGCTTGGCATTCAGTTCCTCTTCTGTGTAGGCTCTCTGAAGGAAGGAAAAACCAGAGGCAGATTTTATATGCATGGTTACAGGTACTGGGGGAGGGATGTCCGTTTTCTCTTCCAAAATCTCAGAAGGAAGGTGTTCTGTCTTTACCATTGCTGTGTCAAAAGTCATCAAACTTCTGTAGGCAAAGGTGTTCACAGTGCAGTGAGCAACAATTGGGAGTGAAAAAGCATATAAGCCAACTGCAAAGCTGTGATTTCATATAATATCCCACCTCTGACTTCCACTGCTATGAAACATCTCCCCAAAGTTCAAATCAATTTTCACTTAATATCTCAACAGATTTAGCCAAATTGATTAAGTTAAATAAATGAATACCATATAGAGGGGTCACCTTGATTTCATTTTAAAAGAGGGTAAAGGCATGTCTACGTGAACAGTTACAGCAGTAAAAGCTAAGAAATTATTTTAGACTAGTGTAGCTGGATCACTATTCCACTCTCCCTGTTTTATTCTGGAGCAAGAACATTCACAGTTGGAAGTTATACCAGTAAAACTGGTGAAAACTACCTGTGTAAATTTGTGCAACTTTTCTATGAATCAAGAAGGCATGAGGACATTTGAAAGCAGAATGACATTCTGGTGTGAGACGGAAAATCCCATCTCAAGAGCAACCCCCCAAAAACTATCTGTTGTAAAACAGACCAAAGAATTCCTAAAGTAAAATTAGAATATTACAACACCAGACGCCATCCAAAAGAAGAAACTCTATGTCTATAGCCTTATAGTTATATGTATGCCTTCTATTTATAGAAATAGAAAGGTATTTCCTTTTTTTTTTCTCAGTGAAACTAGTTTAAAAATAAGTCTTTTTAAACATTACTGAAATGGGGTTTAATGCCTTTTCAGCCATACTAGTTGGTTGCATTGCAGTCTAGGAAGGCTTCCTCTCAAACTTTTTAGAGTGTCAAAGAAACTTCACAACTGCATTAAGTGTAAAGTGAAGAAAAGGGCTCTCTTCCCACATACATGTATGGAAGCCTTAAGCACATGTAAGCTGTGAAGAGATGTCTTCTACTTCTGGGAAGAGATCTTCTTCATGGACAATCAACTTGAAGGACAAAATGTTAAGATAGACCATCCTGAAATTTGCTTTATCTAGTTACAGTACTGCCATATTGGTCAGTCTATCTCTGCTTCATTGTTCTTAGTGAATAGATTTTAAGGTAGGATTACAGCTCTTAAAAATCCCTCAGATAGATGGTTAGCCATCACCATCGTTAAAGGTAAAAAAAGTTAACATTTTATTCTCTGTTTTTTTAAATACACAAAATCCACAGTGAAACCCAAATCAGAAGGTAAAGTGACAGAGGCTGTGACTTTCCTCTTGCATGTAATACTGTTGTGACTGTGAAGACAGGACATTAAGAATGTCAGAAAGCGACAACATTCCTGAAACAGAAATGCAACTTCTGTCTTGATTTTAGCAGAATACAGAGTTTCCCTAAGATTCCAATGAACTCAATGATTTTGAAGAATGCTGATTAAAGTGTGATAATTCACTTGAACTCATAGTCAAAGTATTAAAAAAGAATGCACATACATATTCAATTGCCTTAAAACCTAATTTGTTCTGCAGCTCAAAGATCATCCACATTGTTCTGTATAGTGGTGCACTGACAGTGGCATGCATTCTAACCAGACAGAGCTTAATTCAGAGCTTAATGCATTTTGGTAGACAACCAAAGAATTTGCTGCCCGTGTCTGCTAACATCTCATGCATGCACAGTCAACGATTGTGATGTTAGTGCACATGTGATGGGTAGCTATGGATTCAATGGGTTAATATAGGGACATGCAATGCAACAATGGCCAACTAGTGGGAATGGAGACACTACCTTTGACGAATATGATCTCTTGAATGCCAAGGCGTGTGGTACATAGATCGACTTTAAAGGGGGAATGGTAAAGGGAAACAAAAATAAACGTACAAAATGAAGCAAAATCAGTTCAACATTGAAAACAGATGCACAGTAATAAATCAAAGCTGATTTTTAATGAAACATAAAATTGTGCAAATGCTGAACATGACCCAGACTGATGAAGCACAATGGAACTTCTGTCTGCAAAATCAAGTTTCTAGCACTTTCCTCAAGGCAATTAGCTTTGGGCAGCCTCTCTGAAGATACAATCAACTAGAAAATACCTTTTTCTAGGGGCATTATTTGGCCTTTATCTACCACAGTTTTAATGTCCACTGACCAACTGTGTGCACATACAAAATTTTGGCTTTGGATTTGGACTAATGGCTTATGCTGAGGCATGTTTGGTCTGAACCAGCTCTGCAAACCATGTATTACTCTGTTGCACAACTCTCTATTTACAATCTCACTTAGAACCTCTCCCAGGAGTTGTGTTTAAATCAGAGTTTTAAATTATCACTTCTTCATAGAAACGATCATTTGCATTTAGCTAACATCATTAATATTCCTCACTGCTTTGTGGCAGGAGAAACACCAGGTGGGCTTAGGGAGAGTTATGTACCCTGCAGAAACGGAATCTCCCAGTGTAAAAGACAGCCCCTGGAGCTACACTTATGAGAAGGACGAGAAAAGGATGACATTGTGGTTTAAGCCCAGAAGGCAACCCAGAACCACCCAGCCACACCCAGGACAGATGATAAATCACTAGCTTCTCTATCCAAGGACATTCTACACTACCCTGAAATACCTTAAGTAAACTGTGTAGCATTTACAAGGAAGGTAAACTTCCCTTGTATCCTTAAGTACAGGGGACATTGTGCCTTTCTGGGCAAACAGCCAGCATTTTGCATTTTTACATTCAATTAACTGAAACCACTGACAAATAGAAAGCCATACAGCAACTTCAGCATGTATGCAAACCTCAGTAAAGAGCAAGCTACCTGCAACAGTAAAACACGTGTCCGGTTGCAGTACCACATTGTACAGGAACAACAACACACACACACACAATGACAAACACCTATAAACACAAGACCCATGGGGCATTTACATTCGGAATTCTTTCCAAAATGCTTCTCTTGAAAGACACAACATTAAACAACACTGAATTAATTCACTGCTGATCACAAAGAGCAGGCTAAACAGAGCACATTTTCTGGGAAGCAATCTCAATACAGTTACCAAAAAAGCAACACAAGCAGAATTTCAGATTAGAGAAGGGGTTCACATAAAAGTTAGGTGGCACACGGGAAGAAATTCTTATCCATATAAGTAGCAGGCAGTTCATAACAGCCCAAATATAACCCTCATGTCCCACCACTACAAACCCAGTTTTGCTTGCCTCAAAGTTCAGTTATGTTTCTTTTGACAGCAAGGCATTCCAGTGTTTGCATGTATGTTTACATCCTTGGACAGGATGCAATAAAACAAGGTAAGTGGAGTTCTCAGATTTGTTTCCTCAAAATAAATTAACTCTTGAAACTATTCATTAGAAAGTAGCAGATGCTGAGCAAAGACATTGCTAATGGAACTTCAGCAACTGCAAATGGGAGAAAAAGAGACACCACCATACCCTTATCAGAGCTGGTAAGATACTTTAAGTATTAAGACTTGAGGCATCAGCCACTTCTATCCCCTCCAATACAAAAGCCATTTTAAATCACAGTAGCTCAGCACAGAAAGAAGTGATTGTCAAGGTATACTTAAGTCTGAAAACAAGCATGGACCTCCCTGAAGCCCTGCTTCCTTCTGAAGGAGCTTATAAGGCAGAACATCAACTCTAACTTTTATCTGAACCCCCTGTGCTGTGTATCTGTCCTCTGGTAGCCACAGGTACCTCATTCTTCTGCATCTCTTGGAAAATGCAGAATTTCTCATGAAATGCCTTGAGTGCATGCAGGGAGGAATGGAAGGGGGAGAGAACAAAGGGAGTACAATAAAAGTAAAATAATCTTCCTTTCAGAATAGAACTAGATCAATTACAGAGAGAGATTAGAAGAGGTGAGTAAATACAGCAAATTTGTACATCATCAACTCCTTCCACCAGCCTTTAATTCATTAGTTATTCTAGCTCATTCCACACTATATACATGGAAAGCACTCCCTGTATCACTTATATTTGCAGCACTTCAATACCTTTGCCATATGAGCCAAATACCAACTAGAACCTGCCATTTGAGACTGATTTGTGCACAGCTGGATTACTGGCTTGAGACAGGAAGCACAGACTTGTGCACCTGTAATACCATCTCAGAGGTTCTCTTCTTCTATAGTATTTTTTAACGTGAAGAAGTAACTACCAGGAAAGGATGGGGGGAATATATTTTTCATTCATCAGTACCAGAAGAGCCTCTGTGTTCTGTGGAGTCAATAGAATACCTACTTATTCCTCCAAACCTTGCAAACACTACCTAGCAGAGCTTAGAAGCTCTCAGGAATGAAAGAAGGGCTCTTCCCTGTTAATAATGATTGAGCAGTTCCTTATATGTCTCTCTTACTTTTGCACTAATAGTGCCATCCTGGAATTGAAATTAACAGTTTAAAAGCAACTAACTTTGGCACTCTGGGAAGGCGATTTTCCTCTACTCTGCTCTCTTGAGTTTCACTAAGAGTAAAACTGGTTAGAAAGCCATTGATACGTCTCACAGCAGAGTTAATACCACAAAACAATGGAATAAGAACACCAGGCCAAGATCAACTGTGTAGTTCAGCTTAACAGTTGTTATCTATCTACATGCACAGACGTGGAAATAATCAGCAATGGACTCTATGATCTTAAAGGTCTTTTGCAACCTAAATGATCCCAAGTCCTCAAAGAAAGCAGGATCAAAATGGAAGAAAGAGCTGATGGCTCATCTTTTCTCCAAAAAAAGAAGGTACCCATTCAGACTGTGCACATTCTCTTCTCCCAGGAAAAGTAAGAAAAACTGCATGAGCTGAAGAACTGCAGCCTATAGCTTACCTCTTAGTTGATGATCTGTCTTGACTATGCTCTTGATGTATGCAAAAATACATTCCTGTCTTTAGTTTGCTTGGAACTCTACCACTTCAAGCTCTCAAAGAGGCTGGTAAACAACATCTTAAAATCAACCCTTACAAAAAGTGAGAACTGCCTCATTATTATCTTTCTGCGTAACATTAGAAGCAGTGAAATTTATTCTTCTGACAATAAATGCGTGTTTTCTGCAGATCATGGGCATGCTCACAACAGGGACAAAATACACTATTCTGATTGCAGCATTTGTTGTAAATTAATGTCGTAGTGAGACAACAGATCCTTCATATAACACAGCAGAGAGTAGCTTGCAATTGTGAAACCAAGTGAAACCAACTTATTGTGGGCAGAACAGTCAGCCAACTTACAGAAAAGCCTGTTCCCTGGAAAAAAACAGTAAAGCCAACAAAATTAGTCATCCAAGTTTCTGATGTGGTTCTTTAAGCCTCTGATCTGCACAATGCCATATCAATTTCAAATGTGTTTCCCATCTGCCTACCTCTCGCTTGGATTTCTGGGAGGAGCGCTCCAGAATATCATCACTGGAGAGGTCAGAGTCCTCTGAGAAACTCAGGTGTTGACGGAGCTGCAAATCTGACAAACCAGGAATGAAAAAGGGAAGTCAGAGAACTGGTGACTGCTCTTTCTGTAAACATTTCAGAACTCAACTGCAAGTTGTCTGACTGAGCTTCAGAAATACTCAGTCCTTATATGGTGGTCCCAGTTGCTTTACTTGCGATTGCAGAGCTATCAGAGAAGCACCAATACACAAAATGATCAATATTAGTTAGAAGTTTTATTCTAAGAAAGCATCACTTTCTGCAAATGCTGTTAAAAATAATGGTCATGATTCTCTCTTTGTACTGTATCAACGCTCCTACAATATACAGAGCACTTGGATGACAGCAGCTGGCACCATTTTGCCTATTTCTGCAGGGCCAGGGAAATGTAATATGCTCAGTTTTAACCACATTTATGGCTAACTTATTCACTATCACAAGGTGCCATTAAACATCTCCGTCTGCACGTGATGGCATGTGAGAGATTTACATGAGGTCACAGAATCCCCACTTCACAGATCAGCAGTTGCCAGATCACTGAGAACACAGCAGTAACTGCATCTCCGCAGTCTTCAGTATCCATGGAGCCAGGTTGAAAGAAAGAACAGACCACCCGAAGAAAAGATGATGAATAGATTTAAAATAGAGATGAACTGTCACAAACAACTGATTACAACAAACAGCGCTTACTTCTCAAACCAGTCTAAGGCAGAAAACAGATATGCCTTGCACATATCAAAAGTGAAGCTTTTACTTAAGGATCTGATTTTTTTTCAACTACTTTTGTCACTATGCAAACAAGCAATTCTAGTCACTAGCACTTTTCCTGATCCGCCCATTTGCCGCTGGGAAGCAGTGTCATTCAGCACAGCAGCTCAATGACAAAGTAAGCCAAACGTACTGTTAAGGATATCTAGCTGTAGAAGAAGTACACAGTGCGGAGACATAGATCTATTATACCTGCAGCTATAATCAGCGGAGAAGCTTTGTGCTTGCCGGAATCCACAGTGGCACTACTTGAGGGAGTACTTGGGCAGGATTTGTCATCAGTCTTTTTCTTCTTGTCTTTCTTATACCCAGAGAAAACAGACTTCCACAATGACCTAGGCTTTGCTGCTTCCTCTGTCCCACCACTAGATTTGTCAGAAAGCCTGCTGTCATTTTTTGATTTCTTCTCCTTTTTGTTCTTACGTGGGGAGAAAAGAGAAGTTCTTTTTTTACTCTTCCCACTGGAGCCTTCTGAAGAAGTGACAGATCCTTCAGGCCCAGCCATATCAGCAGCAGGAGTGGAGAATTTTTCACTAGCACCATCATGCTTTCGTGTTGATCCCTCTGCTATTTTCAAAGCCAGATGCTTTGGAGAGTCATAAAACAACTCTTTGGTCTTCAAGGGCATAGAAGATGCCTTTCGTGCCCTTGTGGTCCCAGCAGCAGCAGCTGCAGCCATCTCCATATCTTTCATCTTACACAACTGTTTAGCCATGGCATCCCGCAGTGCTTGGCTCTTGACAGACTTCTCTCTGGCTCTCATTCTTTCTTCAGCAAGCTCCTTGGCCTCCACAGAAATCTCAGGCAACACTCGCTTCTTCTGGTTAATCCCTCCTTCCACTGAGAGTGGGCCACCATTTTCTTTGACCAAAGGCAAAAGGCGTGGTTTCTCTGGCCTTGGCCTGCTGGTAGGAGGTGTAAAGAACTTCTCATGAAGGCTCGAGTCCTCTGTCCTGTCATCGTATGTGTCTTCTACATCATCAGCAAACGGAATCTCATCCACGCTCTCTGCAAAAGACTTCCGCACATCGTCTTTTTTGGCCTGGGTTGGCTCTTTGGCAGCAGAGATCGGCTCGTGGCGTGGGGGAACAGGAGGTGTTGATGCTGGTGTTGGAGGTGACCTGGCTGCAACCTCGTTCTGCCAGACTGCTTGATGCCTCTTTCTACGCAAAGTGGCTGGTTCTTCACCCTGAGGAGGTGGTGGTGGTGGACTTGATGGAGGAGTAAGCATAGTAGAGTCAGAAGTGTTGAAGCTCTGGCTAGCCATAGTTTTCATATTAGATGAGCTCTCCTGAAGACCAAGTCCAGAACTGCTGGATACATCTCTTACTTCACTGGAACTCCTTAGCTCTTTTTCTGATGGAGATTTTGGAGTCAGAAGAGAAATCTGCTCATTTTCTAACTTGGACAATCCCTGTCTTCTTGGGGCAGGCTGGGGTTTTACAAGATGGATCCTTTCATCCCCTGAAATCTTCTCGCTATTAAAAGTCTTCAGAGGAGTTGTCTCAAGGGCAGATACATTAAAGTTTGTCTCTGAGCGTTTGTTTCTGTCTACTGGGGTGAGCCCTAAGCTCCTCCGGATTTCAGCACTCTTCATCCAGAACTCTTCTACAAGGTTACTCCGTTTCAGGGCTTCTTCGGCAGTAGTAGGGCTCCCCAGTTTTTCCGCCTCACTATCCTGGCCCCTGAAGACTAGTTTGGCTAAAGGAGTAGACGTTAAGGCTGGGACAGGTTGGAAGCATACTGGAGGCTCCACTGGGGATGGAATGGATGTTTCAGCAGAAGGCAAAGGCTGGGAACAGATAGGCATTTGAGCAGATGTTGCAGATGAAGCCAGTGTTGGTGACACTGGCTGAGACTCTGCCAATGATGTAGATGCAATGGCTTCTGGTGATGCAACTGGCTGGGATAACACTGGTGATGGCGGCACCAGAGGGCTCCTAACTTTCCTGTCTTTGGGAATTTCATCCTTTGGTCCTTCAAGAAGGAAAGGCTCAGGAAAGAAGCGTGCCTCTGGAGATTTTATTGCACGGGATACTTCAGCCAGGGGATCTTTTACATCCTACAAAAAATGAAACCCAGAAGTATAGTCAGTGGACACATCACAATACTGGGTTTCCTTTTTTTCTCTTCCCCTCTTTTGACAAAGTTAGCAATAAGGAAACCATACAAGTATCAAAATATGAAAACCCCCACACGTAGAATCATGCAAAGACATGGCACATCACTTGGGATTTCTCATCAGGTATAATTCGTTTTGCTGCACAGATGTATAAATTGCCCTCTGTAGCTGTCAACAAGGCAAGCTGAATTTTTGGATTACAACCAGTAACCTAAATTCCAGAATTCTGTTTCTATCTTTTACTGCTTTCCCTCTGAATCACCAACTCTGTGTATTGTGGCAGTGCCTCAACTCAGACAGATTTGATGCAAGCCTCTCTGGCTCTCATTAAAATAGCACTTTCCGCTGGCTAGCATCTGCTGTAATGTTTTCTCAAAGAAAGGGGTGCTTTCTCTGATAAGAGTAAATTAAGCTGTAATTCCCTTGCCCCATAATGGTCTGACAAGTCTTGGTTTTCATCTCCTGTACCTAGATTACCATATCACTCAGTAGCACAATTCACTGACTCCTCTTACTGAGTTCTGATAGTATTCTTTCCAATGACATCTTTTCTACCAGCTTGCTTTTGAGTGTAGACAGTTCGGTGCACTGGACACATGAGCACTAGAGCATAAACCTACCTGTCTGTGTACTTATATGACACATATTAAACACCCAGGTCTTGAGTATTGCATTTAGGCACTATCCTGATATAAAAAATAACTATGTCTAATAGAATCATTAGATAGTGCTGAATAAAGAAAACAAAAAATCCAACCCCTTAATTTTAACAGAAAGTGAATGTTGTCAGTGGATACTGTCAGCAAACCAGGCTTATCCCATAATGTGTCCGTTGTAAAAGTAAACTGGTTTACAACAAACCTCTCTAGGATAAAGTCTAATCCTTCAGTAATTCCTTAAAAATAAACTCTTGGGAGGGAAAAACATGAACATTTTAAGGGTCGTGTACATCCTGATCTGAAACACCAGTAGCTGGAAACACATTTGCATGTGGACTCCAGAGCTGACAACATGATGCTACATCATTGACATGTCTCACATCCCTAAGCTGAACTATGTTGTTACTCTGGAAGAAATAAGCACTGCTTTAACTACTACTAAGTAATACAAATATAATATTGAATTGCAACTATACAGAATCTGCTTTTGGTACAGAAAATATAGCCAAACAAGGACAAACTGGAAACACCTTGCTTATGGCTCCCCTCGTTCATCTTATCTATCTCTTGTTAAGTACAAAATGAAATGAAAATATCCTACAGAATTCTTTCTAGGGCTTTCTGATGGGAACTTGCGTGACTGTGACAGAGCCTCTACACACCGAAGATAGTACATTATTTTTTCAAGTCTACATGAAGTCAGGTTTCAAGATGATCAACATTAATTACAGAGACAGGAAAGGAGGAAAGCACACTGCTGTTAGCCCCCATGAGTTTATTCAAGAAGCTCTTCTACTGAACTACAGATAGTAAGCAGAAAACTCCCCAGATACCCTTTCTTACCTCTGCTTGTTTTGCTTTGGGACTTTCAACTGGAGACAGAGGAAGAACAGTGTCGCTAGGTGACTGGATAGGGATGGATGGCTTGCATGGATCTAGGGAAAGCAAAAATGTTTCCAAACACACATGAGACCGCTAATATTATTTTTTTTAGTGTTACAGCAGGCAGTGACAAATTTCTCAGCTCTTTATAAACTCTAGATTGGACATCTGGAACTTAGACAAAAAAAATTAAATATCAAAAATGGCACAAGCTTTTGAGCATAAAATCTTCAATCGGGAAAAGCAGTTGGATGCTTTCTCGCACTTCAGGAAGCTGCAGTTAATGGATTCAGAACATTCTTCTCAAAAGGTATGTAATGTAAGCCTTGCCACTAAGCGTAGTGAGATTGGTGCAAATCCGAGAGACTCTGTTCTCTTAAATCTAACAAATGTATAGACTACCTCAAATGCAACTAGAATCATTCAAACATTGATGGGAAAGCTACTACCTTCTGTCACACTGTAAGAAGCACCTTCTGCTTCTTCATCTTCTTCATCTTCAGAGACTTTTAGTTCTGGCTCTTCTGTGCCACCTTGATGTAAACGAAACTCTGCTTCTGCATCAGACGGGATGTCATCTGATCACGGGTGGAAAAAAGGAGGAAAAAAACCCAAGAAATATTGGATACAAGTCCATCAGGACCTCTATTATCTAAAAGTCTTTCATAATCCTTTCCTCCTGTTCACATGTTGCCAATCACTTTCCGAACCTTAATCAACTCCTTTTTTGTGTGCTAATTAGAGTCATTTAAACAGTAAGTGATGGACTATTAGTATAAATAACTAAATTAGTAATTGAAGTCATACATTAATGGTTTTCTGGAAGATTTTCCATGTTTCCTGGCATATGCAGATCATTTTACACTAGCAAAGGAAGACTTTCTGCGTAACACTGCGGGCTTTTCACAATTTACTTCTGTTTCTGTTATTCAGCAGGATTAGTACTGAATATGGATACAAAGCAAACCTTCTAGTTAGCAGATGGTGAGAGGACACAAGAAATTTGTTCTAAAACCCACAGCATTGAGGTTCTTCTGTTTCTTTTTGTCCTTCACTCCTGGCTCCCTCTTGACTATTTGAAACCACCCCCCTACATCACTGAAAATAAGATCGGGTTTGACAAAAGATCATAAAAAGTACGATCAGAAATACCCTCCTACAAAGTATTTTCTGCCAATAAAATTGTGTTCACACAACAGGCTTAAACAATGCACAGTGGCACCCTACCGTCATCCAGCTCTGCACCCGTGTCTCCCTCTTCACCTGCCTGCCCTTCTGTGTCTGCAGGCTCTGTGCCCAGCTCATCCTCCACATCATTATCCTCATACGGAGCTAGAATATATTCAAATATTGAGGAAAAAGGGAGAAAAAAAAAAGACACTACACAGTGAAAAGTTTCTACATTGAACTGTACCAACAGTTTACATTGGAGATATTCATTAACTGCTGCCAAAACAATCCTGAAATGTGTCACTTGGAAAGACATCTGTGGTGAAATGATACTGCAGACTCCAACAAATCAAGGAATGCCCTCCCTTGGGGAGTCTCCAAGGCATTTGCACTTAAAGCAGCCAGGGCTTTTCTGAGCAACAAGCCTTGTGTAGTATTAAATAAGGGGACTGGGAGGACTTCAAACCAGAATGAAGTTTACTGTTCTTCCAGGAAGATTATTATTTTCTTTACCACAGCAGAACAGTCACCATCACTTTATAGCATACGTGCATTGGGTGAAAACTGGAATCTCACAATATATCACAACTGTTCATTGTATAATTGAAACAGGCTTTTGAGGGTGTAAGTCAGAGATAAGAGTCTACCTCTGTGACAGATCATTATTACGTTTGTAAACTGTTTAACTCTGCGCAGGGTCTGAGACACTTGTTATGCTGTACAAGTAAGTAGGATGTAAGTTGAGATACCTAAAATGAATAAAAAGATATATTCAAAACTTTCAGTTACAGATCAGAATTTCATTTGCTGAGTCAACACAAAAGTTTCTTGAGTTTGTAACTTTGAAAAGGGCATCTGACATTACTACTTGTGACAGGATTCAATCACAAGAGGAGAGAAGACTGTGGGGTCTGAAATTCATTATTAAATGATACTTTCTAAAAAACATAAACCTTATGACACCTTGTCCCATCTCATGCTATGGATGATTTTGCTTAACTTTTTTTTTGTTAAGCATTTTCATAGAACAATTTAAGCATATAAAAAAGTGAGCACTTCCAGGGGCTGTGTTTCTTTGCATAGTAGAGTCAGTCAACTACATTTTTAGACTGTGCAGTGAGTTAGCATCAGTTTGTGTTCAACAACATGCAGACATTTAACTCTGTTGTATATCCTACTGCAAATGCACACACAGCATGTATTATTAGGCACCATGTTTGCTAATTATGCACATGGAATATGGTCCTGTAACAATGATAACAGATAGATTTATAATCTTTGTTGCACCTGTATGAGTAAACTAAGTGGTGCAAATCTCTAGACCTGAATGCATACAGTGTCATTCTATCTTCTTTAAGAGGAGTCCTGGCATGGCTCCCAGAAGTTAGTTCCCATGGTAGGGCGAGAGGCTGTTTCAAACAGGCAGTCCAGATGCAGCTTCCCAATTCTGTAGCCATATGGGAGCAATTCATGCTGCACCAGCCTTCTCCTGCATCAGAGATCCTTTTTGTTCACTAGTGACAATGAGAAATGGTTGTGACCATTTATATGCTTAGTATTGCCAATTAAGGGAATCTTGAAAACAAATCAACCCTCCCTAAAACTGAGGTCTTCCAGCCTCTTCTGTAACACAGGTTTCTGTTTATTTCAAAACACAGCCTTCTGTGGCTGGTTTATCTTCTTCCTTCAGCCAGAGGATTTATCTTTTCCATGCTTTTCCCCTTGTAGTACTAAGATAGGCAAAGATACGGGCTAGTTTATTTTGTCAACTACTGTGAAAAGGCAGTTACTTTTATGTGTGATAAAGCATTGGCCTATTCCCTTACATCAGAGGCTTATAAAGTCCAGAATGTTATGGATGTGGAGCATAGGAGACTGAATCATATGGCAAAGGCTGGACTGCCCAGAAGGGCATTTACGTATTTACTGAACAAAACCAGTGCCCCAGTCTGACTCTTGCTTAGACATACAGTAGCTTGTGTTATTTAGGAAAGAAAAATGCCATGGGATGGTTTTATGGTAGCAGCAAATGTGAGTACTTGCAAAAATATAACCCTGATGTTAGGAATATCTGATACCACTATGTCTATGTGTGTCTTCAGATCCAGAAACTATGAACTGACATGACACATACAAGGAATGTTGGAAAGAGGGGAGAAAGTCAGTTCTTGAATAGGTTGGTACACAAAACTTCACAGATGATTACAGAGGCATAGAAAAATAACAACTTGGTGCAAGGGTGGATCCCATTGAGGGACATGGAGAGTTTGCAAGTGGCTTGTTATACTATACATATACTGCGCATATACGTATATGCAGTGAGGAAAAGGAGCAGAGGCCAAAAGCTATCACACCATAACTCAGAAGCTACACATTATGGCAGCCAGAAACTCGGATCAGCACTTGGTTCCTATCAGCTAGCAGCTGTGAGCAGACTGCATCATGTGCAGACATCTTGTAAACACTGCTGCCTTTGCAAAGCAGCAGCAGAAGCAAAGGTCTTTAGGCAAGCTAGCTATTCTGATGTACCAAGGCAACTCAGCTGTAGATCAACTACCCAGCCACAACCTACTGCTGTTCCACTGGTTTTAACGCCTTCACCACTTCACGCAAATTTACATCCTTACTTTAATCCCAGAACCTTCATGCTCATTGGTTTTGTAATAGAGCTCAGAGGACCACATAAAAAAGGCAGCTGAGCTCCACCATCCTCCAACTTTCCTGAGGCTTTCCTAAATAGTGTGAATCCCCAAGTCAAAGGAGACACAACAGCCATCCCAAAGATCCCAGCTTTAACCTTATTCTTGCTTACTTCACCGGGTAACTACAGCTTGCAGTTGCTAGAGAACTGCAACTGCTTTAAGTGCTCTCTGTCAATCATTCAACTGCAAGAAAGCCCCATGTTCTTTTAGTCAAGGAGCTAAAGAATAACGATCCAGTCTCCAGTTTATGAAGCAAATCGAAGCACTCAACTAGATTCTTCCTTCTACATTATTACTCCCAAGATAACCTCTTTGTCTGGCCTGCCTTCAGGAGGGTTACATGGTTGAGTTCATGCAAGAACGGACTATCTGAGCAAGGCGTGCATGCACACTCCCCCTTCCTCCCTCCCTCCACATCCAGTCATGCAGTAGCGACAGGGCCGTAAGTTCCAGGGTTAAAGTACCAGCTCAGCTGCTGAAGGCATGGAGAAGAGACGGGCAGGGTTATTGTGCATTGGAATACATAGAACATCACCAAACTACCTCCAGGGACCGTCTCCAGCCACGCCTGTACCGCCTCATGGCGTACGGAGGGAAGGTCGGACGCTGAATTTAAAAAACAATAAATTGTAAGAAATCAAAATCAGACCATCAGTGTCTAAAACAGAAGAGTGACAGAAGGAAACTTTCCAGTAGCAAACACAGGAATAAAACCTATGAGATGTTAAAACAACAGATTCCAGGCTTGGGAATTAAATGAAGAGAACCCACTCAGAGATCTACACTTTTCTAGGAGCTATAATGTTAGAAGAAATAGAGATGGCAAAGTGAGATGGGTTGCTGCACTGTTGTACTCCACTTGAAACTCTGCAGAGGAGAGAAACTAAGAGATGAAAGAGCTGAGCAACAAGAGAGGGGCACTCCTGACAGACATCCCAGAACCTCTGCTCCCAGATGCGAATACCAGCAGGAAAAGAAGAGCACCCAAAGCAGAAGGAGAGTATCGTCACACTATCCCAGGCTTTCACAACGAACCCCATCGCCACTGCTGCAGAAGGTCTCTCCAAACATCTTGTATCACAAAATACATCCCACCCAGGAGCAAGTTTGCCTGTTAAATTCAGGCTGAAAACTTGCAGCATATCCGCAAGTACATGGATATAGGGGCATAAAGTGACAGCACTTTAAAAAACCAAACTGCTGCTATACCTGCACACACCTGTACTGCCTGTACAAAGTAACTGAAGCAGCTAATCAATCAATCAGGATTATCCCAGTTTGCCCCAGTTTTAGGGGAAGGCAAGGAAATACTGCCTTCCCTCCCAAAAAAAGTTGGAAAGACCACAAAATCTATTTTGGAAGGATAATATTTTTCTGGCTGCTGCACCAATACACTATGGAAAAGCAGTAATTAGAAAATACAAATGGAAAGAAAAAATTAGACACTAGTAATATAGACCCTCAAGCAAAAGCTGAAGTAACCTTAATTGTAGCAAGCTTAAGAAACATTAAGCAACTACTCTAGAAACTAAATGTTACAGACAGTTGAACTTTGCCTATTTTGCGGCTGTAGTGGGAAGGAAACATCCATCTCTTATTTGTATGGAGCAGATTTCACACCAGGAAATCCCAGTGCGTTCTACAAACTGCAATTATAAGCATAGACAAACTGATCTGTAACAAGCTGGATCAGGGTTAAAAGACCAAGCCAAACATCTTTAGCTATGAGGAAAAGATAATTATCTGGAACAGAATATGACCAGGCAACGTGAGATAAAGTTCTAGGCTTTTCTAATAGAGATCAGTCATTAAACTTAATTTCATGCTTCCCACAGCACACTTACTGCCTCTGCAATTCTGGCACAATGGTTACAGACTGACAAAAGACCACTATTCACCAACTGCATGGTTAAGTCTAGGCTTCTGCACTGGTAAAGCACCTATGACAGTGTCATGGTTTAACCCGAGAAGGTAACTAAGGACCCATACTTACCTTAAGACACACTGTAATACAGTCTAGAATAAGTTCAGCAGGGACTGCTGGAAGATGCTTACAAGAGAACTAGACTATTGGCATTTTCCCTTTCCAAAGTTTTCTTTAAGTAACTCGCAACTTAAAAGGGTCACATCTCACTTCAGAAAACAGGTATACCATCATATCTTAAACATAGGAAGTTAAAACCACCACCGAACACATTTGTAAGCTCTTTGAATCCCATCATTTCCTGCTGACTACTGATACAGTTACACTTTGAAAAGAAGCAGCAGAGAATTATGCTCAATATAGAACCTGACCCTGTTCAGTCTTTGCTGTAGTAGCCACACAGCATAGTCCTTCAGCTTTCCCTAAAGAAGCCATCACTACCACAAAAAACACAGTTATCCCTAAAGCCAGTAACTGAGGGCTAATTGCCAGCACTCTCAAATCATGTATTGATTGAAAAGTGCTATGAAGTCAAAACACGCAGATAACGGGACAGAAGAAGTCACACCACCACGGAGCTGACAAAGCAGTCACTTTAAGCAGACACAAACATGAAAAGCAAAATGTTTAGCCAAGTGTAATTTCAGTGTAATTTGGAAGAAGTTCCTGTCAACCACTGCTGCCCCTGCTGAAGTACACTGCTTTCGAAGGGCACAGAAGCAACAGAGTTAAACAGCTGAAACCGTGATCCAGGAACCTGTGGTGTGGGGCTTAGGGGAGATTACCTCTGGAGGTGGAGGACTTTGAGGTTGGGACCATTTTTTCCTCCTCTTTTTCACGGATGTGTGTCCAGTGCACATCTGCCAGGATCTCCAGAGGATCAACCGGATTTACAATCTGCTCCAGTCTAAGGTTTCCAGCTAGCGTGAGGAGGGCATGGCATACCAGGTTGTAGGCAGGGTGCGTAAAGGACAGGGAGGAAAAGGAGGGAGAACAGTGGAAAGGAAAGGCAATACATCAGAGGAAAGGAAATAAGAAAAGAAGAGAAAATATTACTGGCTAAGATCAGTTTGCAAGACAGAAAAAAAGCTCAGCATCGTGTGTGCACGCATACACCAATACAGCGCTCCTCATACTTCCCATCATAGCTGAATAATGCCATTCCAAAGGCAGAGAGATGTTATTGAAACCGTCATCACAGATCCTCTCTATTGCAAGCAGCTTTGCTGAAATTAAAGACATTCTCTGGCTGTCCAACAGTATGTGGTATGTAAATACCAATTTATCGTATTTCCAGCTCCTTCAGCCTGTTCATTATGATTATTGCCAAAACTATCTTGCTGTTAAAGAAAAGAGACAATCTGCACTGTAGTTTGATGCACCAAAATGAAAGGTCTCTCATCCCCTACTATAAAGTTAAGCACTCCTTTGTATGCTGGGTATGTATTCCTTTGTGAATTCAAATACATGATGGATCTTATTTCACTTCTGTGTGTACATGCATATACAGACAAGGGCATACACTTACTTTAGCAGTTAAAACACTTTGTTTACTCCTGTTCTTTTGTACTGACTTATTCAGGGGTAAATATCTTTTCTGAAGAGTAACAGCATTTTAATTAGGACTGAGCAGCCCCCCCCCTCCCTTCCCCAGAAGAGATTTCCTGTTACACAGATTAATTCGCTTAAAAGAGATTGTGTTACTCCTCACTTAGGTGCGTACACAAAGTTCAGCTACCTATGGTGTGTCAAAAGGATAATGGGCACCTAAAGCAACCGATAAGCAACTTGTTCAACCGCTCAGAATGCCCTCATTTTACAGGAAACAGGTGTTCAGTATCTGTAAGAGTTATCTTCAAAAGCAAATGACTTATCCTGAGAGGAAAATGCCCACTTACTTTATAAAGTAGGAAGTCAATTTTCACAACAGCTGGATTACCACTGAGTAGGGCAAAACCCTGTTTTAGCAGTTAAGAATCTCAAAAGCAGTTAGATTTTCAGATGGTGCACCAGTTTTGAAGGGAACAAGAACCATTAGCAGCATTTAGAGACCACACTCATTTACTGCTGCCTCGTTTTAACGAAGTTCCTCTCTCCCAGCCATGTTTTCCCTGGACATGACATGGTGTTTGGGACTTCCATTTCAGGAATAACTATGTGTGAAAATTGGCATTAAAACTGCAGAAGAAACAGGCAGAAGGAACTGCAGGAAGGACAGAATTACCAGCTGGTTAATCAAGGGAAAATGGGTCCAGACGCACAAACTCAAATGCAGAGAGGGATACACAATTTAGCCAAGTATTTAGCAATTTTACGGCTCTGTTACCTCATCAGAGAGTTCTCTTATCAATTAGCACAACCACATGGTCCACCAGAGCTACTGGACATCCTGCAGGAACAGGAACCTGGGTTTTTCTCACTCTGTACCAAAGCACTCGCATGCAGGCCCCAAGATGAGTAGAGTTAGCATTTGCATCGCCACACAAAAGTTTGTGTTAAAAGGTTTAGATTTACTAGCAACAGCTGAGAAGTATATAGTCCTCAGCAAGGCTTCGAAAGAGCAGGTCCCACATGATCTGCATGTTTTAAAATGGATTTCTCTGGGATTTAGACCAGCATAACACACCTTCAGTTACTCCACAAGTCTCTGGACAGAGGCCTGAGGCTGTTCTTATTAGGATATGGGTCCTTTTCACCTTTTCCAGTAAACAAATAGCAGCACAGGCAGCCAGGAAGGACTGCTGCTTGGCTGACAGGCAAATCTGCTTCCTTGAGGTCTAAATGCTTGAGAATTTCAAACGACACCTGGCATGGCCTTCCCTCCCAAGGATTCTTGCTAAGCTCTGCAGGAAGATGGACATTAATTGCACTCATATTGAAAGGTAGCTTTCCCCTAAGGGGAACTTCAGTTATGCTCTTTAGCCATCTTCCTGATACTTCTCATTCTTACCATCAGAAGAGTTAAACAGGTAAGAACTATAAAACCTCTTCCCTTTTTTTTTTACTTAATTAAAAAAAAAAGGTCAGAAGCTAAGCTACACTTGTTACAACCGTAAACTGCAAAATATGCAGTCTGAGAACTGCATATGCTCTCTTACCTCCAGGAAGGCACTTGGGTTTTCCGCTCATGCAGTCTGGTTCTAATGAACCACATTGAGGGAATAAGAGATTAACAAACTATTAGGACCAAGTGCTTCAAAATAAACAACCATGAAAAACGAAGTACAAGAAAATACATTGTGGAAACTAACACAACCAGTTAGACTGGAATGTCAGGTTCACTTTGTGCCCATTACACAACTGCTTGAAAAATCTTGAGGGATCACCACAGCTTGATCAGTTTCCCCACCAGACTCTCCCCACAGACACACATTCAACAAAGGACAACAACAAAAAAGCAAGTTTGCTGACGTGGGCAATACAAAGGCAGTGCTTCCGATGTGTCCATGTGTCTGACTTATTGCATGGGTGCAATTAGCCTGTGTGTATGGAACAAATCTGAAACTCCCAAAGATGTGGGGGTCACTGTTCATGCACATTACAGTAGCAGAACGTCCAGGCTTTCTAGATATCCTGAGGCACCTGGTAGCTTTATCTTTTTCCTAAAAACAGTGGCAGCTTCAGATCTGATATATGGCACTTTGTCCAGGAGATGATGACAGTGGCTACTGAACCAGCTTTTAGGGAGCTGGTAAAGCAATTAAAAAACCCACAAACTCCTCATGTGGGATCTGCTCTTTAAAACATTTCCCCCTCAGTGGAGATGGTGTATGGGTACCTTTAAATGTACCCGTGTCCTCTTCATCTGAAAGACGTTGAAGCCAGAGGCCTTGCTGCAGCTCGCTCTCCCAAGGGCAATACTCCCCCTCTACAGCAGAGGGAACCACACATCCATATATAACACCAGACACGCATGTACACACACAAGCGACGGAGAAAGAGAAAGAGAAAGGACAGAATCAGAAAGAGACACAGTCTAGACACCCAGCAGCTTCCCATACTCCCGTTGTATTCAGTGTGCCTGACAGGAAAATCACTTGAATGAAACGATGTCCAAGAACACCATGGTTTAGCAGACTAAACACACAACATGCACATTATCATACTTAAAAAGTCTTCAGTTTCACAGACTTCAGTTATGGAGATACAGCTCCTATGTTGAAAAAGTAGCCAAGCAGCCTGCTGAGCTCATCAACAAAACTGCTGCTAAGACAGAAAAACCGGACCTCTGCTTGCATTACGCAGCCAAAGACCTTTACAAAGAAGCTCTTTGGAGTCTACTAGTCTTGACAAAAAGGAAACGTGAGTACAAAGACAAGATCAGCGAGAAATTTGGCATAGTCATGAAACACTGGAACATGTCTACTCTTAGCACAAACTTTGCATCTTGATGACTGAGACAAACACAGGGGGAGGAGTCTTTCCCAAAGATTTTTCCACAGAAATCCCTCTCAGCTAAAATAGGAACCACCTGAATTCCTTGATTTTCAAGACCATCTTGGTAACTAAGAAGAGCTACAAGCAGATTCTTCTGGGATGCCCTGATGACAGTTACAGTGGCACTACCTCTTAGTGAGGCACTCTGCAAGACTGAAAACACTGCTTCCACAATGCTTCCAGCTCCTGCTGCCAAAGAACAAAGGGCTCATTCAAATCTAATTCCAAATAATAATAAAAAACAACAATAAAACAATAGTGTCACAAAGCTGTGAATTGCGCATGTTGGCATAGTGTGTGGGAAGCATATTGTGTTGGTACTAGTGCTGTAACTGCCCTGTGGGCAAAGATCTTCTGTATCCAGAATGATCCACTTAAAGCTTTCATTGACAGTAATTCCCTCAGAAATCAAAGCAATAAAGAAGTGAAAGAAGAAAAGTTTTCCAACGCAAAATCTCTCTCATTCTGCATGGCAAATACTCATCTTTCCCTGCCATCTAGCAAAAAGGAGGACGAATCAACGAGTCTAACCTTCGCTTGACTCCTCATCTTCTTCCTCTTCATCTTCTTCCTCCTCATCTTCTTTTTCCTCAATCTCATGATTTTCCTCAGCCTCAATCTCTTCTTCACTCTTTCCCCTCAGGAGGGCGTGGATACGCACAGCCTCTTTCCATGGCACACCACCCAAGTCTGAAGGGGGCTGCTGAGGCAGCAGTAGTTCATCATCTTCCTCCTCATCTTCCTCCTCCATCTCAGACTCTGAACTACTATAAGGGTTTAGAAAGGAAAAAGAAACAATTACTTCATATTTCTTAGATCAGTCTTACATCACTGACAAGTTGTTTCAATACACACAAGCCCAAAACATATGATGGAAACCATAACATTAATCTTCTTCTTTCAGCATTTCACAGGCAATTTATCGACAGCACCACATATGAGCTGCAGTATGCCTTGCCCCGCTTCTTTTAAAGAAGATGAAGCAACAGCAAAGTGCCTGCAAAGCCAAGTTCAAATATCTATGTAGCATTAATTGTTACAGCTCATGACAGTTGAATATAGTAGAAACTATTTTTTCCATAACACATTGCTTTGGATAAATCAGAGCAAGAGATTTTAGCAGTGTCAAAATGTAGAAGGTCACGTCGTTTGATAATGGCAGCTACTGCTAGCATTTTGGATAGCTAAGATGTTTTTGGCACCTGCTAGGTTGATCCACAGAAGGCTTTGGGAGTAGAAAGAACACATAACATGACTATCAGGCATGTGGGCTAAGGAGAGCCAGAGGGGAAAAAAAGAAGTACAGAATTCCTCACTTTCCTGCATCACAGACAGAACTATAATATGTATCCAATTAAGTACACAGTGCACATAGTGGCAGGAAACTGTAGGGTGCAGTGCAAGGACAATTACAATAATAAGCTGCTTATCCTCACAGCAAAGTCTAAAACATGCAAAACAGTAAATCATTAGTGCTTTTTACCAGACATCTCTATTTAAGTCCTCAGTATAAGCAGCAGGGACAAGAAATGGAACCACCTATACAGTGAAATTTAATCTAGCTCACCCTTACATGCTGGACTACCTAGAGCTAACTGAGGAGAAAAATGGTTGCATTTAGCACTGGAAAATTAATGTGAACTACAGCTCATTCAGAGAATGAATCTGCAGGTTCACAAGGTCCTCTTCCTTTGTTTTTCCTTACTAGATCATTGCCATAAAATAACTGCTCTTATTAGAGCTACAGTTAGATGCTTCCCATATAAATCTTCAAAGGCTGAAATTCATCTGAATTGAAGGACTGAAACTGTCTGCGAATGGTTAAAGTTTGGATGAGTAATCAGAGAACAGTATTCTACTTCTGCTTCCTTATGACAGCTATCACTGTAGTTAACAGCATTTGGGAGAACCCATTCCATAGAGAAGAGAGGGGAAAACGACAAGTAGAAAATGATGAAGTGTACATTTCATGTATGTTTATAAAATATAACTTTGTAATTGTTTCCCATACATAGGTGTAATTACAGCATGTGACAAACTGACAGTTTCAGAAAAAAAGGACAGCACTCACATATTCAGGTGCAGAACTTCAAATTAGCCTAACACTACATGAGCATGTATTTACATAATATTCATCTACTTGTCTGAGAGACTATTTCTGATAGCAAAGCTAATCAGGAAAATGCCACTTTCTTCATGCTCTGATTGCCACATACTTCTGCCCATAGGCTCTTAAATTCTCCTCACTGTTCTCCTCAAATTACACCCTACTTTTTCACAGCATAAACCAAATATTTATTTTGAGCAGGTTGCCTGGTTTTCACATGCTGAATACTGAATACAAACACTGTTGCGTGCCGTGGACTTGGTGCGTATTCCAGAAGACCAAAGCATGTTCCAAAGGCTTTACGTAGATATCATCAGAGAGATTAAAAAGCAATGTTCCCCTCCTCCCTGATTAACTTTTCTACCCTTTGGCATAGAAATAAACCTGACAGGTGCTGCACGCTGAGGTTTTTGTGTGCTGTCAATGATGTTTACTGCTGCTGCCATGCCTGCTGAATGGGACAATCTCCTGCTCTTCAACCAGACAGCTTATCTCATGCAGTATTGACGACACACATTCTTTACCACATAGCTCACTTTACCTTCTTCAGCTTTTATTTATGACTTGGTTTTTGTTTGACCTTTGAATACTGAGAAATGAGAAGCTGAAAGAAGCCAGTGAGATGGGCTGGTATGGTGGGCATTCCTTTCAGCATGGCAACCCCTTGCCACAAGAATTAATTCAACAGCTGAAATTAATTTTTTTTTCACCTATAAAGCAGAGATCAAAGACCGAAGTAGGCTGCTTTACAGAAGCACAAGAAGTCAAGCATCTCACTAAAAAGGTGCCCCTAGAGGAACTGAGGTACAGGAATGGAACCGAAACATAAATTGTGGAAATGACCCTCTTCCCTTGCCACGCACCTCTACATTACACTGCTTCCAAAGGCCACAGGGTATTATACCAAAACTGCAGATGACATACTGGGCATTACTGCAAGTTAAAGGCCATGAATAAGGCACCTAAAGGCCTCTCCACCCCTCAAAACTGCGTAGCCAGGGTTGGGCTGCTGACATGATCTTTCTTCTTGTTGAAGCTTAAACAAGATCAACTCTCTCTTGAAAAAATATACTTTGAATATTGTTTTCTGCAAACTTTCTCTGCAGTTTGTGTGCTAAGTGTGTGCGTGATGGGATGCTGTGCACCAAAATGCGTGGTTTCTGCTTGATTTAGAGCCCAAATCCATTGCTCTATAAGACATAGAGGGAACGAACAGCTCCTCATCCTCTCTGCCTGCTCCTTACCCTGCAGGGCTGCACCAAGACAGTGAGTGTGATTGAATTAGAGCTTTGGTTGGCTTGTTGCAGTTCTTTTTCTTCTGCTGCTCAAGAAGTTGTCAGACTTTTCTCCCTTTTTTTTTTCTGGTCTTTCTGTGACATACCATGGAGTGGGTAGAGCTGAATAGAGGATACCAGAAAATCAACTGATATCATCCCTTGGTATCATCTAGAATACCTCTCTGATGTTTGGCGCACACACCCTTATGAGTCCTCTGATAAGGACTGATCAGTCCTCTGAGTATATTGCTTGCCATGTTTGGATTTGGGACAAAATACTTTCCAGCTCAAACTGACAGGGAATTTGATGTATTTTCTTTCCTCTCTGCCACAGAATGTGAGCTACCCACTAAACACTGCTTTCCACATGCTAAATTATATGATTCAGTCTATTACAGATTGATATATTCAGTTTAATACAGGTTATGGAGATATTTGTAGAACAAAGGGAGCTAAATATACACCCTAGGAGAGGAAATCCAACTCACAGTTGACATAATTCCTAGGCCTGAGCAGGGAGCTAAGAGAAGGCTGAGTGAAGCCAACAGAATTTATCTCCCATAAATAGTCCCAAGATTATACAATCAGAGCACTGGAGAAGACCTCAATTACGTAAAATATTAGTACAGTATCCTCTAAAGAAATTAATGTTAAGAAATTCATCAAAAAGCATTATTCAGGTTTCAGACATAACAGCTGCACAAGACATTAGTAACTGCTAGGCACCTGAATGGAAGTCACACCTTCATGAGTCCACACGTACACACTCTCTGTCAAGGCTGAGTTCAGGCTGCTAAAAGTTACTCCTTTCCAGATGCTGCCCCTTCAATGTGATGTGCTTATACACCATTTTGCAGATAAAGATAAGTTTGTGAGGGTACACGTTTTTCAACAGCCACAGCTATTGCTTCAAATCAGTGTCTCTCAGGCACTGCATCAGCACTCAGTCAGGATTATATATGTGTGTCAAACTTAAGTCTTTAAACCAAAAGTGGTTTTGAATTGTAATGCAAAACATAGAGAAAAAGAGTTGATTCTGGAGCTCCATCCCATTTGAATCCATGCTCTGTTTGCTTAAAACTCATCTGTCTTTCATATAAAAAAAAAAAAAAAAAAAAAAAGTAAAAGAAAAAAATCCCAACTTAAGACTGAGTTTCACGGTATTACAGTATTGTACATTTCTTCCAAGGATGGTAGTAAGCTATCTACCACCTAAATTAGTAGTAAGCTATAAGCAGCAAGATAAGGCAGTAAGAACAGAAGAGACACAAGATAAAAAACCTGTGCGCACATGCAGAACATTTTGATCAACTTTAGAAAGGACATCCTGGTAAACAATACGTTACTAAAAGCCAAAGGAAACACAGACAAAAGTCTGTTAGGATTGGTACAAAAAAAAGCTTATTGACAAAGTGTGCTAACCTGCTAGGAACATCCTCTTCTGCTCCTTTGTCCAACACACTACTGAGGTTATGCTCTGCTAGAGTCTCTTCAGGAACCTCTTCCAGTTCTTCTTCCCTCTGCAGTGACAGTCTATAGTTCTCCAGCTCAATGCGCTCAGGTGTGCCACGCAGCCGCTTAGCTAGGCTGGGCTCTTCCAGCCCATTTACATTAGAACCTAAAGAATAGGCCAGTGAATAAACAATAAATGCAACAGTCAGAACTGTCATTTTTTAAGAAAACTGAGCAATTGGGATAGAAAGGGCATGAGGCAGAGAGAGGTAAATAAAATGAGAGAATACTTTACTCATGTCATTATCCTGTCTGCCACAACTGGCAGAACCTGCTGGGGAGCTAGACTGCAAAAGGGAATCTTAGTGGTTTTGGCTAATAGACGCTAAAAAGAATGTTAAATGTCCTACCTGACAGAGGAAATAAGGACATTTTAGCTGTAAAAACTAGAGCTGCAGTTAAATATATGTAGTAACTACTGGGGAAGGCCTGGCCACAGACTGGATATATTCGACAAGACACAGTAAGAATGCTATGAAGCAATCCTGGTACCTGTTAAAACTGTTACTGAGCAAGGTAAGGCTACAGAATTAGGAGGCAAGAAAATATTATTACTACTTAAAGATGAGGGAGGGAGGAAAGGAATTTAAAAGGCACACTTGGAACAAATAGAAAGTTTTAAAACTTTCTATTGACTTTAATTAATTTGGTTTTTGATCAGAGTTTGCAATGAAACTTTCTCTTCATTAGGGACTGTAGTGATAGAAAAGGATTAATGGGTTCAAACTTAAACAGGAGAGATTTAGGTTAGATATAAGGAAGAAGTTCTTTCCTGTGAGGGTGACTGGATACTGGCACAGGCTGCCCAGAGAAGCTGGGGATGCTCCATTCCTAGTAGTGTTCAAGGTCAGATTGGACGGGGCTTTGAGCCACCTGGTCTAGAGGAAGGTGTCCCAGCCCATGGTAGGGGAGTTGGAACTGAATGACTTTTAAGGTCCCTTCCAACTCAAACCATTCTTTGATTCTATGAAATGAACCACAAAGAAGGATCTAGGCAAGATATTTGCAAGCACAAGCCTCATGAATCCCAGGAAACTGCAAAGACATGTGAACCAGGCAGTTGGAGAAAAGTGTACAGGAGCTTCATTCACTGTGGCATTCAATGAATTAAACCGTAACACACATTCATTGTTTTTAAAATTCCAGTATTTTAGCTTTATTATCGTGTCCCTGTTTACGCTTACCAAGCTTACTATTTACAGTGCCCAATCTTCCCTAGCTTCTGTTTTGTTTTGCTAAACAAGCCAAGCCTTCCTCTCTTGAGATAAGCTTTTCAGTGCCTGATGACCCCCTACGTCTCTGCACCTGTCCCAGTTTGGATTAATGTTTCCAGAACCTACATGAGTAGAATTGAACACAGCTCTCCAGATGAGGCCTTAGCAGCATAACATACTATCCTGCCAGAAATCCCTCATCTGATACATGCTGAGAACACATTTGCCTATTTATATGCCACAATAACACTGGTGGCTTTTATTTACTAACTCATATTCAGATCTTTCTCCTTCTTTGCTTTCATCTGACAAGCACTTTATTGGTAGCCAAAACACTCAACACTTTCTTAGTGCATGGCCGGGTACTTTCCACTATTACATTTCTATTTTTAATATTACTCTGCCACATTTTGCAGTTCTGACTCTATGACGTGCCTATCCTCCTCTGCATTGAGGAGGGTTTGAAATGCTGCCTCAGCAAGGAATTTCATTAGTAGATTTAAGTCAACTTCTTACCTACTCGATGCTTCTTGTATTACTCCCTCATTTTATCCAGTTTAAGTAAGTGTTTCCATGTGGCAGCCCTCTGGTGCTTTACTGAAGTCCAGACTGTTCAAATGCTCTACATTTTCCTTATAGAGGTAATCAGTTATTTGTCAATAAATGCTGTCAACCTAGTCCAGCACAGTCATTGATGAATCCATGTCACATTTTATATTACTTACCTGCACACAGGCAAGGGACTTCGCTTGCGGAACTAGCAGTCTTTAGTTATTCCTTCAAAGAAGGAGTTCTATCTACTGTGTAGATTAACTGATACATACTTATTTAGATTACATTTTTTCTTTCTTTTTAATTGTTTACCTGTATGTTATACTTCTGTCATCTAGTCATCACACTACCCTGAATTAGATAATCAAGGTATATCAGGATAGCTTGACTTAATCACAAATTGCTGCCAAAAAGTTCTCAACTTCATTGTACAATTCTTCCACTCTTCTGAGTATGTAATTGAGTTTTATTGCCACTCATTATACTATAGTAAAAATTAAGTTTTGCAGCTTCAAATCTTGCTACATACTGACTTCTTTTGCTCCCACGTCCAATGAGTCACAACTGAAACTGGAGGCTAAGTATTCAATTGCCTGACTATACATAAAATGGCCTTTTATGTCAGCCCCAGCTTCACCTTGGACCCACTTCTGCTTTCCCATAACTGGCTTTTACTTAATATGCTTAGGGAATGCAGCTATTTGCCATCCTTTTCTTCATGAAGTCCAATCCAGCATGAGCTTCGGGCAACATCTACTTTATCCTGACAGGCTTTGACCTCCAAGACAGTTTTTATTTTCTTTCCCCATCCTTTTAGTTTCTCACTTTATTTCTAACACCCTTTTTTTCAGGATAATTACCCGGTACCATCTTAGTCTTGCACACAAAACTACACAGGCCTTGCCATAATTAGTGGCATTTACCTCAAGCCCCTCTCCAGAAAGATAAAATTTCATACAGCCAACTGCAGAAGTGTTCTTCTCTCTTCCCTACTGAACCCTTCTATGATGTGGGTAAGCGGCTGCTATGCTCCTGGCTGGAACTCCAGGGATGCTTTATGGTACAAACTAGAGACTTGGTCAGGTGGCAACAGGAACTTTACCTTGCATTTTCCAGGGCTACTGTGGTCTCTGCCATTTCCGGCTGCTAAGCCTTATGTTGTGTTAGTATTTTTAAAGTTTAGTGGAACTGGACTGCCTTTTCAGTTGGGATTCATGTTTCATTTCATTCTCTCTAGATGGTGTTACCACCTCAGCCAAATCTATTTTTGTAATCTGTGTTACATTCCCCAACCCTGAGTTCACAGTAACAGGGGAACTGACCTGGAATATTGCTCTGCCACTTCTTGCTGACAGTAAAAAAAACACTCAAAGGACTTTGGATAATGCAAGAACACCAAAGTGAGGGAAAACAAAGAACGAATATACTAAAATCTTCATAAAAGAAGAAGTTTTCTACTGCTTGGAATACAGTTGCTTCAATAAAACACCTCTTCACAAGCTGCTTTTAACTTACTCTCTTCTGATGTATACCCAACATAGCTGCAAAGTCCACAGTTTTAAAAAACAAGGAAAGCAAAAAAACAGGACCTTTTTATCCTACATTATTGTTTTCTAACTATCTTAAGGGATTTTTGTCAGCCTCTTCAATGTAAAATAAAAAAGAAATATAAAATCATTCCCATATAATCAAATTAATGGAGCATTAAAAAATATTGCTGCAATATCTGGGATGGGGGAAAAGACTGGCAGCAATCACTTTAAGGTAAAATAGAACTGAAAATCAAACACTTGACAACTGTTTGTAAGCATTTTGTGATCATATATTAACTTTCAGGCACATTTTTCAAAATACAAATCATCATTACCCTTGCCATCATGAAAAGCCAGTATAACCGGTACACAGAGAATCGAATAAATTATATCACAGCACAACTGCAAGTGGAATTGACTCAATGCAACTGTGTTAAAAAAAAACCTGAAGAGATTAAAAATCTGCCTAAATTTTAATGCAGAAGGATGTGGTCAAGCCAAGATGTCCTGTGAGCTTGACAAGCACTCTGTGCCCAAAATCTCCAAGAAGTAGTAAGGATATTCCCAGTCCTTTCTCTAATCAATTTATATATTCGTATTCTTGAGATGCAGGATTGGTCACATCCCTCCACTTGACACTGCAAAGAAAACAGCTCTACATTGGAGAACATGATACTGAAACTCAACTGATTACCAGCTTCGGCAAGGGATTTCTAGGAGTTTGCTCTGTATGGACCATTTGGTCTGCTTGGTCTATTGGTTTTGTTTCTAAAAGGCGCCATGAAGCCTTACTGGGCTAGCTGCAAGGCCATTGTCAACCTTGTTACTGGAGAAACGCTACTGAGAGGCAAGTTTCTGCACCACGAAGCCATCAACTATCAGAAGGAAAAGAATTACAGTTCACAAGCCTATGTAAGGGATGAAAGTAAGTCTGAGACATGGTATTACTAACATGATCAGTTGATGAACCATTTACTTATGCTATAAAGTTCATATCTTTTTGTTTGAAGTTACTATGAAATACGGACAAGGAAATTTGAAGCTTTCCTACCCTAATTTTCTTCATATTTATACAGAGCTGTGGTCTACTCAAATTTATATGGGCAAGGTCTACTCCAGTGCAGTTCTTAGAGAAACTAAAGCCCATACTGCTTAGCTGTTGCATGAAAGCTGCCAGGGTCCTTTATTTATCTCAGCATTGACACGGCCTGCCTCCTGTAGAGATAACAATATGATCAGAGATAACATTCCTACGCTGAATCACTCCTTGCCTACATGAACGTGTCCTACTACAGCAACTTTGGCAATTACTGGAAGGCTTGAGAAGCTCCTCTTTAGCAAGCTAAATTACACAGCATCTCTTGCGAGATATCCAGTATCTTGCACAGATTCAGCTGTGGCCATTGGGAAGCTACAGATGTTCAAATAAAGGAGTCTATGGTGAAACACATGCAAAAGGGGAAAAGAATATGTTTCTCAGGAAAACCTTCGTTCTGGATTTCTCCAATCATGTGTTTTATGATGTGAAATACTGTACCTGCTTGTTTTCACTCATCCTTTCCAAGCTTTTCAGTTACTTCTACCTCCACACAATTGTTTGAGAACACACCTATATCATACAAAAGAACTCCTATGGAAGCAGCAGCATATTGCATAGGACAAAATACAGAGATGGAAGATGGGAACTTTTCTGTGGGAGTTTACAGGTTATATATACAGTGAGCTCTGTGTCAGAGATGCTGAAAGTTCTCAGATTCCATTGTCATTAATTTCTAAAGAAATATATTTTGAGGTAAGGTTTCTGATGTGTGCTTGCAGTTCAGCAATCATCATCGCTGCGGTATTGAGAAGCCAGCAAATGAGATCCAGCAGCATTTTTAGGCTTCTCATTACGTCAGTGTTAATGTCAGACTGAGATTTAGGTTATTTTTTGCTAGAAGTTTCACCTTGACCCACTTCAGTTCTATTAACTGCCTCTTTGTAGTCCATCTCCACTTCTTATCCAAGGGCCTCAAAATGTTTTTCAAGTATAAGCATATTAGAACAACCCTATTTTGGAAGCAGGTAAATACTGTAGAGGCACTTCACAAGTTCAGGCAGAGATTAAATACCAGCAAGGCAATCTCACAACAGACTAGTGGCAGTGCCAGAAACAGGATCCAGAACACTCATCTCCAACCCCTTCACACTATGCTTTAAGTCAAGACAAAACACTTTAAAGTAAGAAAGGGACTAAACTACATCTGATTCTAAGTTTAATGATTACATGGTTTACATGAGCAGGTTGAGTAACAGTACCTGCTATGAGATGCTCATTGCACTCAGCACTGTGTGCACATAAAACCAAATCCCATTATCAAGGCCTGTTGTTGAGTGCTGCACATGCTAAAACAGTGAATCAATTAAGACACTGCATTTGAATAAGAACACTTTGATAGATGTAGCCAGAAATCTTTTAATTCTCTCCAGAACTGTATATTAGCCAGTTAATGATTTTTCTACTGCGCAGTAAGAGATACATAAATAATGTAGGTAGCAATTCTAAACTGACCGGCAGAAGTGTGTTAAATGGAATGAATTTTAAGGATTAGGAAGTAGTTTCAGGTTTTAAATGTAGATTCATCCACCCTTTATCTTCTCTTTTGAGAAACCGCTGGGAAGAGCCCAGCAGCTCTGCTGAATTCTCTTCACTACTTGTTCACACAGCCTCACATCACATACTGCAGAGATACACATATACTAGTAGGATCCTCTGAGGTTCAATAAGCACTTTCTCAAAGCCAAAAGGGGTAATGTAACACCTTCTCAGACAGAAACAATAATGCATTTATTCAAACATAAATAGCTAGTAGTCATCAGATGTCAATGCTATTTTGATATAATGCTTCAACTGTCTCTCTTACTATCCAAAGGTATTCTCAAGCCCTCAGGAAGCCTGAACTACTCAGCTGTATTAAGAAGCCATCAAATTGAATTTTCTGATGTCTGTGTTTCCAGTTTGATCCATAGTATGCTCTGCTAAATATAAAAGTCCTTAATTCAAAGAAGACAGCATAGTAAGAAAACTGAAGTCCATTCATAAGTAAGATACTCAGTGCCCATGCACAGGATTCAAAATGAGCTAAAACCTGAAGATGGTCCTACTAAAATTCTTCTGTAGTGCACATATCAATCATTTATATAACTCAGTCATAAAGAGTAACTAACTATGTTTTCTAGAAGATATGCTTTACTGAGTCAAAGCTCTTGGCGTTTGACATGGGAGTTGTACATATGCAAACAGTCTTATGCAGGTTAGCCTGCAAAAGGGACTGAAGAGCAGACACAGAGCAGAATAGCAGCTTTGCCTAGACTACCAGCAGAAAAAGGGTTTTGCCACTGAGCAACCAACATACTACCATGTCAAGGCTCAGTTCTCAAACTGTCAGCCTAGCAATTCTTCCAAGCAAATCAGGGACCTAAACAGAGACATGTGGAAAGGAAGCTGCACAAACAGAAAGGTGCTTTATCTCAGTATCCTCTGATGCGTAAGTACCCACTAGTTATAAAAAACCCAACAGTGCTTCCAGCACTGATCAAGAAGTTTCACAGCATTACTTATTTCAACAACATACAAAGTAAAAATCAGTGAGATTCCCATCAGTCTCCCTAAACAATAAGGAACAGAGGAGGCCCCAAAGACCTACTCCCTCCCTCCATTATAATGTGTGTAGGAATAACTGACAGAATATTTAAGGGATTCTGAAACAGATACCCCAGAAATAAACATATGAAGATGTAAATCCTCTTCCACACATAACACAACCTGCAGCTAGAGTTAAGTTCTTTATATCTCAGATACTATCAGTAAATGTGGAAGCCCCTTCTCTTCATAATCATAAAAGTGAATTGAACTGACTACTGAACAAAGTTTTTAACTTATATGTTTATCTTATGGATGTTGCAATGTTTTCCTGCCACCCTCATACTATTTTGGTTAAAATATACTTCTAGAGTTGCCAAAACAGATAGTGATAAAACACTGCTTCCTATAACATCAGTAGGGCAAGGCCTACAAACAGCTGTCAACTTGATTGATCTGAACTTTCCTTCTTTTCAGTTGAAGCAACCAAAAGCTAATATAATCAACCAGTTTTATTTCAAGGTCATATGTAATTTATACTTGTGCCTTGAAAACAAATAAAAATCCATCTACAACTTCATAGTTAAAGTTATGTTAGAGAAATAGATGGTATTTCTCATATGTTGATGTATGTGTGAAGTAGCAGCAGTATATAATCGAAGTTAAAAGTTCAGTATATGGTATAACAATACAGGAAAGTAGTCTTCATTACAGCAGATGTGTACAATAATCCAGGAATATAGCTATTTTTGACTCCTGGAAGAAGTCCAGTGTTGTAGCTGGTGGGTGGATAAGAGAAACAGGGGATAGGCGGTATTAGGTCACCTAATCCAAGCCCCAGGGAACACTGCTAACCTCAATTATTCCATCTTTTCTTACAGAAAATCTCAACGTTTTACAGATTCCACTTTTTTCTGCTGTCCAAACAGGTCTCTGAGACTAGAGAGATAAAATCCCTACATCAATTTATATTAAGTCTGTCAATTATTGGTGCGCCTATTACTCAGGAATATTGCTAAGTCAGTAATGTATTAGCAATCATTTTCCATTTTGTTGGTATCATCTAAGATGTCTGGGCTCTCTCCAGTATTTTGATCACCTCTATCATATGTTGTCGGGTCTAGTTTCCATTTTCTGCAAGAAGCTGAGTGTGGGAAGGCTGAAGAGCAGTAAAGGATAATCTGGCTAAAGATAACTTTGCAAGCATGAATTTTGTCTTGGAAGCTATTAAAGGTATGTTACCTCAAAGAGCCAACTGAGATGAGGCACATCCAGGGACTATGAGAGAGAAAAAGAAGAGAAAGGCCACACTATATTTAAAAAGCACTATGATTTTGGCTCATGAGGTTTTCCCTTTTTTTAAGTGAAACAGTTTGTTTTAAGTAACTTGGAAATTAATGCTTAAGAGTGATTGTTCAGTTATAATCCAAACAGTAACCCCTTTTATGCTGTTAGAAAGAAAGCCTCTGCTATTTTTCTGCTACATAAGACTTCATATAGCTTATTTATTGTGGCATCTATTTCTTTCTGCTTATATGCAGCAGCCCTCCAGAACTTCTCATTTCACCAGAGGAGATCAGACAGGTGATTCCCATTGCACAAATAACACAAAGCTGAACCAAGGACATTTTCACCTAAAGGCAGTAGAGGAATCTACCAACAGAAATATCACCTACATTTTACAGGAACTGGTACTTCCAGTTCCATCTGGATGATGTTTTGATCATTAAAGAACAACCAATCAGGAACTAGAAATTTTATCACACATAATAAAAGTATGGAATATCAAATGTTTTCAGTTTCCAGTTCAAGCTGTGATCAGATTCAAAACATAGCTTTCAAATGGATATCTTCTTTCAGCTACTGAGCTAATAATCACTATTCTCTGCTGCAGTGTACTACAGATTTCCATAATTACTGGATCTCAGAATATATTTAGGTACTAACCATGTCTTTACTTAATTTCTATCACTTGTTTTGAGATTATAAAGTGCTACAAATGGAACAGGCTGAAATCTTGAGGATGGCAGTTACAGGAAAATATAGTGGGGGATACTTGTCCTAACTTAAATACTCCAAAAAGCATCATTATCTGCTCCCTCATTCTGTGGCGTACTTTTCCATTATCAACATTTATCACACATACCCTTGTATAACTTTTAAAGCAAGTAAATATTCCAAGCAATTCAGAGCTTCACATCTTAGTGGGCATTTTTCTGAAGCTAAGAAAACTCTTGTATACAGGTATATACATAAGTACACTCAAAACCTGCCCCACTTCTGGAAAGAAAGCTACCAAAAACCACACCACTCATTAAAGACAACTTACACGTCGCCTCTGATCTTTTAAATCACCGAGTTACCCAAGTCTGAAAGAATCTGAAACATCACTTGGGAAAAAAAAGTCCTATATTTAAACACTTCTACCCGCAGGCCATCAGATAAACTTCTATTACAGCAGAAAGGACAGTTTCAAAATTTTCCTAAAAAAGAAAACACAGCCTTCTGAGATGACAGCAAACATAAGAAATGTCAGACTAAACATACATTTTTGAGAGAAGATGTAAGCAACTAAACAGAGCATAGAAGTGCCATCTCATCCTTAAAGGACATCTGCCCAGTTGTTTGGAAAGCTGAAGTTAAACTGCATCACCAGGATCAGCTCAGCAACTGCTACTTCACTTTCCTCCATAAACACACTTCAAAGAAGCAGGAGAATATGTTCAATGTTGACTTTGGGCTATCTATTCCTTCCCTTCAGATTATTTCTAGTTGTCTGGGGGTTTTGCTTGTTTCCTTTGGGTTTTTCTATGTGCATTTTCTGTTTGGTTGTTTTTTTCTCTCCATGTTTCTCTTTGTATTTTAAAGACACATTACCTACTACATACCTTAATATATTATGCTGCTGATCACAAGTAGGTGGCACTGTTATTGGCTTGTTCGCATTGATGTAGAAGTGAATAGAAATTAAGTCATTTGCTTTGCTATACCTTTCACTTTCTCTTCACTGTTACAGAACATTAGAAAAAAAGATGCGTATTGAACAGTTACTCTGCTTTCTAAAATACTAGATGAAGACGTGTAATATGTCTAAAATGTAAAGCAACTTGTACACAGCAGGCTTTTCACACTACCCTAGCAATGTGTGTTGCAAAAGGAGATAGTCTATGCTTGGAAAAAGATGCTACTAAAATATATCTGATGAAGCAAGGTTTTGAATGCACGGCGGAAAACATCTGAGTACTCCAAATAGCACAAAACGGAGAATGAAGTTTCCAAACTGCTGTAAAATCTAATTCTGTGATTTCAGTGAAATTCATCTGTTTTTTTGAGGATATAAAATATCCACACTGCCCACAGACGTCCGAGCATTTGTGAATGGCTCAGTACCTCAACATTTTACAGAATGCTTGAAAAAGGTTCAGTTTTGGTTCACAAACAAAAATAGGATGCTTCTAACAAAAAGTGACTTTTGAATGTCATGGCCATGGAAGGAATTCCCTGGCAGCTCACTTCTCCCATCCAGTGGGGGGGGTGGGGGGGGTGGGGGGTGTGCGGGGAGGATATAGAGCTCAACTCTTCCTGTAGGCATTGGTAAGAGACCACCAGAAGCCATGGGACTGGAAAAGGACCACAGGCATAGAAGCAAAAAGTCTGTGTAGACTTCAAAGAGGATGACATGAGAGTGCCTGGGAGCTTTCCCATCACACAAATATTTGGTGTCTCCAAGACCTTGAAAGCAATGTCTCCCATACTGGTACAACATGGAAGTCTGGTTTTACCTCTGGATAAGGATAAGCTCAGGAACTGCACCTCTCTTTTTTTAATTCATGAAGAAAACATTTGATTTCTGAAGAGCATATATGTAGCTGCAAAGTTAACAGCTTTCCTGATACAAAACAGTGGAGGCTGTTCTAGCAGTGAATCAAAATGCTTTAGTTCATACACCAGCATGTGAAGTTTTACATTGCAAGCTGATGGCCCCTTCTCAGAACTGAAAGCCCATTTTAGTCTCAAAACCCAAACTACCGATCAAAGTAAAGAAAAATAAAAGGCAATTTCACAGGCATAAATTGATTAAGTTCTTCCAAAGAAAGAACTTTCATGTATAATAGAATTGGTTTGTGGCTGCGTATCTGTGAGCTACATTTTAAACATAACTGCTCCAGACAAACACCATTCACAATTACACTATAAAAAGTCATCTGCTATTACACACTTTTACTTGTTAATGATGGAGTACGAAGCATGAGAATCATGCAAGAAACCACACAGAATAAGCCCATAATGTAAACTAATCCAATAGATCTTTGAGAACAGGAAAATGCAGCTCAAAACTATGATCCAGCTTTATCTGTTTGTCAATGTGAGAACATAACAAAATATTATTCTCTTAGTGGTCTTGAGGAGTGGAGGTCATCTCCTCATGTGCCATTCTCCTGAGAGAAGACAACTGTCCAGTTAGAACACAAGACAGCATCTGGCTACTCGGCTCCATGCATACTCATTTGCTGCCTTTCCATCCCACTGAAACATCCCATCATCACAACTGCTGCTATACCAACAAGAGGAAGTAAACCTTGCCAAAATGCTTACCTGTCACACCAGGTACAAAGGCTATGCCTCCCTGTTACATCAGGTGCAAAGGCTATGACTCCCTCCTTTTGAGCACTGACATGCACTCACCCATGCTCCTCTTCTCCCCTCACACATACGTATCACTGCTCTTCTTAGACAGCACAACAAAGACCTCTGGCCTGCAGCAAGCCACACAAAACCACCTCCCAAATTGACCAAAACCAGTGAAGCCACAACACTAAGAGTGTATCTATTCAAACAAGCTTCACCAAAGTAGTAGAATATTTAGTCTGGGAGTCCTTAGTAGGTCTTCTACAGCCGTATGTCACATTGTCTGTGCAGTGTACACCTTGTACTCCATGCAAACCACAAAATAACTGCAAAATAAAAATAAAATAACCAATACAGAAGCAGCCTGGAAAGCAGTGCTTTGCAGTGACAGATGGCACATGCCACGAGCTTCCCAAAATGTCTTGCATTTGAGCTTGCTAGATCTATCCATTCCACTCTCCCCCAACTCTGTATCCCCCACAGCATCCCTCACCTGGAACCAGTGGACGGAGAAGGCAGAAGACAAAGAAAAACTCAGAAATCTGAAGTTTGTTTGGAATTTATTCCCTTGAACATTTTCACACAGTTGAACAAATAATGTCTTGATTTCACAGCAACAGGAAAACCACATGTTACATAATTCAAAAGAGACACACACCCAAACCAAAAACAGGTTAAAAACAGCTACACAAATCAAAATCTTCAACGAGGCTGTACAATGGCGACATGAAGCCTTTCTGAGCACAATCATAGAATCATAGAAGAATTAGGGTTGGACAGGACCTTAAGATCATCTAGTTCCAACCCCCCTGCCATGGGCAGGGATAGCTCCCACTAAACAGACTCACTTGAATGTTATCTGTCACCAAACATATTTTATGAACACTCCCTCCTTCTCTCTGAGGGAAGCAAAGCTCAAAACGGTCATTTCCCAGATTCCACTTTTCAAGAAAAAAAAACAACCCCAAAATACCCAAACGTTTTAATTCTGCAAATAATAATAAAATCCAACTCTTTCACACAAACCTGATACTATTTTTCTAAGACACAAAACCAATCAATGAAGCTCTTAAAGTGCCCAGAAAAATTCATATCACCCTTCAGAATATACACATACAAACAATAAACAAATATTCCAGTGGCACAAGTCTACAGGTCTGAGAGCTAGAGAGAAAGGTGGAACTGGGAGCCCAGTTACTCCCAAGAAAAAGTGTTCTTAGCAGGATTCAGCCATGAGCACAAACTCAGCACACTGCTATTTGGTATATCCTTCCTTCGTCCCCAGTTTATTTCTTGGGATTTTTCAGCGAAACAATCAGGTCAGCTGTATCTCCACTCTTTAGAACAAATAACCTTTTCATCATGCCTTTGCCTTTCCAAATTTTCTGGGCTTCAAACTGCTGGTCCTTCAGCATTCTCCTCTTACACCAAAGCCACCCAAATCCTGATAAGAACACTGTGAAGGAACATGATGGACTGGGAACAGTCACACACTTTTCCTAACAGAGATTCCAGGCTTGCTATGAGTGATGATTCACTGGGCACTGAACCTTGGTCCTAATTGGGCAACCCACACACTCTCCTCAGCTTCCAAAAATACAGGGTCTGGTTCTAAAGTTTGTAGTTTAAATGTTCCAACAGAGAGAAATAAATCTTGCATCAGATCTCTCTGGAGTTGTATGAAACCCCATAAAAAGGTTCAATAACATGTGCCATGTCCTGAAAACACACGACCATGGCCCCTCCAAACAGAATATTCAAGGCACAGTAGTAGAGAAATTGTATTTCCTGCCAATTTGTTGATGCATCCTCAAATATGGATGTACTACTTTCTTTTCAGGGGTGGAGGGCATGGGGAAATATGGATGTTTGTAAATGCAGTTCAGTGGTTAAAATGAAGAAACCACAACAGAACACAGCGTCACAGAATTAGTTTACTGCTGTCATGCATAATAAAATATTTAAAAGGGACTAAATGAAAACAAGAACAAAGCCCAAATGTGAGTTAATAATGAAGTGACCAAGTGAAGGATTTCATGAAGATATGTTTGTTTGCACAAGCAAACAGCACTGCTTTGAGCTGAACTGTTTTCATACGTAAGGCATGTTCAGTGCATGCAGAGCCATAAAGAGGCAATGTTTCTGATCACAAAGCTTATTTCTATGCAGAAATAGATATAAAATGTATTCATACTTCATTAGGCACAGAAGTGGAATTGTGTGCAAATATTATTGGATGCATTCATAAGATTCATTTTAATTCCACAGATAGTTACGATGTGGCTCAGATAATTTACTTTAAAGGGCATGCTATTTTGAGAAAGCTGTCACCCTTTCATAGCTCTTCAAATCAGCAAAAGAACTTCCTCACATAAAGTCCAGCCTTGCTTCCTATATTCAAGTTACTTCTTGAAGAGTCTACCATGAAGGGCTTTTATTCAAACATTGCTCCCTGAAAATACTTAAGCCACATACATAGGAAGAGTAACTTTTTGTATTATATACCTATGATACACGCTATATATTTCTGTGATTTTAAAGCAGGAGACCTAGTGCCTCTATTTTGTATTACATTTTTCAGTTTTGCATACTACGGCTTGTATTTGGCTTCTGAAACCTCTCACAAGTTGAGTTACTGCTGCAAAGATCTCATGACTTGCCTTTTATTGCTTTAGATTCTGAAGTATGAGTTTCCCTAGCAGGTCTTGCCTTTATGAACTCCCTATTGCTGATGGGGATAGAAATGTGCTGCTGTGAGAACACAAGCCTGAAAAGAGAAACTTCTTACAACAAAACATCACCAGCTAAAGTGACCCCAAGGAGCATATCATAAAGCTGATAGGGGCAAAGACTGTTCCAAGCCCATCTGTGAAGAAAGAGTGTAAAGTTCAGAAATGTTTTTACAGACCTTTAGAACAAACAGAAGAACAGCATTTGCATTAAAAGCACATCAAAACCATATAAAGCACAGTAAATAATATTAAAAATAATAAAATAAATCCAGGACACAGCAGATTACAGATTATCAAAAGGACAGACAGTTGAAAAGCAAAGTTTGGGGTGCTTTTTCTCTTGGCAACAGCAGAAATTTTGGCACAAAGGCAAATGCAGAAGATAGAGAAAACAGGCAGACAGGGCATAGAGAAAGGTTACAGGATCTACAACAAGCATGCCACAGTTCAGCAAGACCAAAAGCACAGTAACCGCTCTCCCCAGACTCCACTCCCCAGAGAGAATGGCATCCATCACACAAAAGCTTGTTGCCACTTCCTAAACTGAAGGGTTGATCTATATTGCAAGAGTCAGTTTGACCATACCCTCCTGGGAATGCCCCCTGTAATAAGCACATAAGATGCCAGGCAGGCTCTCTGGCAAATGAGGCAAAACCTTTGCAACTGATAAGACTCCCCCTCAACCTCCTCATCACAGACTGTGCCCTGCAACTATCGTCATTTCAATACCAGGGACAGACAAAATGCCAGCTAAGACTGCAGCCACCCAGTGAGGCACTGACGTCTTTAGCAAAGTTAATACATGCCAATCAGGTTAGTAACACTTCACAAGAAAGTGCTTGCTGTGACCAGGCCCACTGAATGCTATTTTGTGGTTGAATATATTTTAAGCATTAAGATGGCTAAAAAAGACAAGGTCAGATTTGGTGGCACAGCAAAGGAGGCAGGCAGTGTGTCTAGGGGAAGAATCCATGCAATTTACATTCATTTGGGATTCCATGACAACTAAAAAGCAGGCCTTGCATGAGTCACCATAAAGCCCACTGAACAAGCACTTTGCTAACTCAGGGCAGCTAACTGGGTTTTTTTGTCTTCTTTAATTGACGTTTCTGCTTTACAACTTCCTTTTGCCTTTAAGCTAGCTTACATCTCCATCAAATATCAAACCTGTGCATGTTAAACTTGTATTTTACCTAACCGTTTGAGAGGCAACTTACACTCAAGTTCTACCTCACTACTGAGGGCTGGCTCAAACCTCAGGGTCTGAAATTGGCATTGCCAAATTTCATTTGGTGGCACTTGCCTTAAAGGAGGTCAAACATTTTCAGATTTATGACCTGCATTAGGTGAGTCTATCAGACGGGTGAAGTAGAGTCTTGGAAACAGCTCTGCCTCTGTCTCCAGACAAGTTTCTGCTCTAGGTATTTGTCTACTTTACAGTGAAAACAGGATGTTTATAGTCTCTTAAACAGACAATTTAATAAATTGCAAGAAAGCATGTACACAGATAGTTCAAAGTCAGTTATACTGAGACTAAACCTTACAGATTCCTGATTATTCAGGAATAATATCCTATTCTTCCATTGTATTTGCAAGCTTGGTAACTCAAAAGGGTGTGTTTAGGCTTTTGGGGATTCTTCCAAACCATATATAACTGTAAACACATCATGGGCTTCCTGACCTACCCACCCAGAAAGAACAGGAGCTAAAGGTAGCTACAGGACACAGCTATTGCCCTAACAGAAAATCAACCTGCCTTTACTGACGCAGTGGCTTGCTTTTGAAGTACACTGCTTTTACACTCCCACTTCTTAACCATTCTTAAGCCAGTAGTTTTAATATATATATTTAGAACTTATTTCACAAAGAAAACAAGATTTCAGCCACTAATGGCATTTTTATAGCAGAAAGGGAGAGAACAGCAGAGGCACTGCTCATTCTTCTAGCACTAAACGTACTTCTGTCATGCACATGAGAATGCACCACAATACATTGCCTTAAGATGACCTAGCTTGACACAGCAAAGCTGAGTATGTTCTAATGTACTTTGGGCACTGCAGAAGACAAAGCTTTAAAAGGTCCAAAAGCTTTAAAAATTATGCTACAGTTATACACTGCATCAGAAAAGCAGAAAGCAAACATGAGTAGCCCTAGATTTCAAGTTTTGCCATCTGATAAAATGGCATCTGTTCCATTTTACTCCTCTGGAAGTACTACAGTTCTGCTACAGGATTGTGTCACAGCTACATAAGGAGAGATGGAAACACCTTATTTATAGAAGTTTAAAGCAAACCATGACCTATTGTTTGCTCTACTTTGTGATCGTTTAGATGCTATTTACTGAATGCTCATTTATATATCAGTCAGAAGGACTAAATCAGAGGAAGGAGACTTTCTGCCAGCAATTCCCTTGATAAACTAATTGACATATATAGCTAAACTCTCCTTCCACTTCTCATCACCAAATAGTTTCACTCCATAAGCCAACTTATTCTCACAGCAGACACCCTGCACTCCAAGACATATTTTTTTTCCATTCATTTTAAGAAATACGCTTCAGAAAAAAAAAAAAAAAATTATATATATGTATATATATATCTTCACTTTTAGAGAAAGGAATTTTAAGTCTATCCAGTGGTAGAAAAAAAAAAAAGCTGTTAATCCATCTGTCCACAGCATTTTGCAAATATAATTCTTCCATACCTTTTCCTTTTCCTCCATTTTGTCATATGGGAATTCCACACAAACAAGGTAACTAATCTTCAAGAATCAACTATGCACACTAAGAATTTGTCCGATTGCATTCAGTTGCAATCCTAGAAGCACATATAAGACTAATATATACAGTCAAACAAAAGCATGATTTTTTATTTGCCTGTATGTCGTTAAGGTCTTTTCCCAACTGGCACTGGGAAAACATTCTCTTTTCAGTGTTGCTTTACATATGTTCTCTCTCTAAAAGCAGCTGATTTAGTTTATCCATAGTGCTCTGGAACAAATACTAGAAATCAAATCTCTTCCTTTTCCTGATATCACTAATGAGCACTCAGGTGCTGGGCAAACGAGCATTTGTAGCACAGACAATTCTCTCATGTTAGACAGAATTAGAATTTTGAGTTAAGAGGCAAAACTACTTCACAGTAAGACACATACATTCATCACCCCATTCCCAAAGCTATGGCCAGTAGCAGCACAGATTCTGGCAGTGAGGGAAGAGCACCACAACCTGCCAGCACCATGAAATTCAATGGGTTTAAGGATTCCAATCCCATTAGCTGTCAGACACCCAGAATTCCAAGGGAGACAATCCAGAGGTAATGGGATCTTTCCCATTCAAGTACCAGATTAATGGAGAGAAGCTTGGGAGAATGAGAAACTCAAGAATTCAGGCAAACACAGAATTCCAGTTTGTGAGCTATTCCAGTGCAACAGAACTTTTAACTTCAATAACACTGAGCTGCATACATTACATGGCTCCTCATCTGGACTCAGAGAAGACCCTCAACTAAGCATCTGTGTTTTCCTGGAATTCTTTCAGAGTGTGCCCTTGAAAGGACTGAGAACACCTATGCCCCAAAGCCACAGTGCAAAATAATATATTAAAACTTTGATGTAATGCACAAATTCACACAGCACTCCCCAAAAAAAAATCGTACAAATTATACAGCCCGTAAAGTTGTGACACATTAATTCTTACTGGTCAGCAGGCTGCCCACAGAATTCCCCTAGGATCTGCACAAGAACTTCTGACTGGACATAGAGAAAGGGAATCCCAAAAGCTACCAGCTGACACATGAAAAAGGAGTCCAAAGGGTTCTGGGCTACCTGGTGCCCAATTGAGGAAACTGTGCTTTGCAGGCGCTGGCTTGCCACCCTAACTCTGTCAAAGAGGCCGAGAGAGTACTGCACCACCCTGCTAAAGAAGGAAGCGGAGCTACCTGGGGCCCTCTCTGCTGAGGCGGAGATGGTATTTGCCCGTCCACTTCCATCACTTGCCATGGCGTCCTGCAGAGGTCCTTTGGTGTCCTGCAAGAACATGGGGGAAATTCAATTCATTTTTAAACTGAAAATGCCTCAGAAATACACATTTTTCCTGCACATGAGGCTATATGTGCTGAAAATGTTGAACTAGGAAGACATCTCTCTAACAATTAAGATATCCCTTAATCATCGCATATGGAGGCAAGGCCTGAAACAAGTGTGTGCCATCTCAATGTACAGCTTTACTAAAGCTCTAAAAATAAAAGCTGGATATCGAAGAAAGTCAAAGCAATAAGACTCCTGAAATCTGCTCATTTGGGAAATAAGTACCGTTTTTAGTCTTTGGTTTTAGTAGTAAATAGGGCACAAATATTGGGACAGATCCCTTATCCTTCCAAAAAGAAAGAGTACAGCTTCAGTCTGTACTAATAAAAACCTGAGAAACAGGCAGAAAGACAAGCACCACCACTACCACAAACAAAAATATAACTTAAGACAGAAGGACTGTTTGTGGCATGTGAGCTAACCAGAACTTAAGAAACTAGCATGCAGTTTGCTCAGAGTATTTCAGTGGTTTTGTTTCAGCAAAAATACCAAAAAAGGATTTGAGGAGACAAGTTAAAGTGACTTAAATTACAATGACAAAATCTGGGAGACTTTTCTGTATTACACAATATATCTTAGTCCAATATTTAAGCACAAACGCTTCCACTATGATAATATAGGAAAAGGAATATCCTTTCTTTTCATGCAGATTCCCTGTAACACACAGAAAATGTTCACAAATGAAGGAAGGTTCATAGTGTATGCAAGTGGAGAAGAACCTCATGTTTCAAAGGAAATGCAAATAATTTGTTTCCTCTTAGGAAAAAACACAGAAACACAAGGCAAAACCAAAACAGGTAAAATTACTCATTAAGACTCTGTATAGACTGAGTAAGTATTTCAGCTTACAAGAAAAATCAAAATCCTGTTCTGGACGTACACTACTTTATAATAAGAACCATAAAAAGAAGTGGCAATTAAAAGAACTGCTTTTAAATACAATATATAGAACCACAAGCTCTCATGACATAAAAAAGGCAATCCAGTGCACTGATTTTTTTCTATTCTCTGAAAAACAAACAACAAAACCCTCCAGCATATATACTTTTTTAATGTTACAAATCAAAGCCTATTAATAAGAATTGTTGGATGAAAATGAGTTACCTTTCCTGACAGAGGACCCATTGCTGGCCTCTTCCGTTGAGCATAACCAGAGAGTCGGTAACAGTAGTGAGGCTTACAGTAGAACTTACCTGCAGATAAAACACAAATGACGGTCAACAATGAGAACACAGCAGTTCAGCACAACATAAATGTCCATCTCACTGCAGCTTATTTTCTGTTGCCATTGCCGTTGCCCCCTCTAGTTTCTTCACTATACATGGAGGCAAATGCTATCTGAAGTTTTAACTCCAGCCCTCCTCTCTCCCCCTCCTAACTAGCCTCCTTTCCATTGGGTGTCTGACAACCATTTAGCTTAAAATCCTATCAAACACCAAAGCAAAGCTGTGAAGCTTGTGTGGTATCACATGCTAACAATGCAGCAGTGTGTGAGGAACAAAGAAATCATCAAATGCAAAGCTGGCAGAAGCACTTTTGGAAAAAGCAAGAATGAATACAACCAGCAGAGGAAAGTGGGAGAAGACAGTGTTAACTCCCAAAGCACCATCTCTAAAAATGCACAGTGGCTACTTATGGAAAGTACAATCAACCAGTGATTCATTTTCACAATTAAGACATTTTGTGATATTACTGGTTTAGTAACTGCCCACAAAGCTAGATGGGTTTTCACTGGTATTTGAACACTGTCAGGAAGTAATACTATAATACAAATATATAGTAATAATGTAATACAAATAATAATAATAGCAGCAAATTGATGGCACATAATTATCTTTCAGTGGACCACTGTCAGTGTATCCTGCCTTGCACATGCAGCCCCTAGTAGCATCCCCTACTGCTAATCTATTCATACAACACTGCTAATGCATTTCAAACCTATATTCTGATCTTTGCCTCTTCCTCTAGTTTCACTGGAACAGTATTTGAACAATGCTTTGCTTTATGACGGAAAAGTGACAAACACTATCTTTTGATAGTCTCTGCTTAAGTAGACATTTCTTAACATGTACTCTTTAAAAAAGCCTGCACTTTCAATTTGTCTATAAAGAGCTACAACAGAAAAGCTCTTACATAAAAAATGTCAGACTTTGAAGCCTAAAACCAGACAGTGACTACAGAACACTGCAGAATGCTCATCAGTCAAAACAGCCACATGAATAGCAACAATGCGTGTACAGCTTAGTTATTTTTTCTCTCAAAGAAAACCTAGAATGAAACATAAGTTAAATTTTCACTGTAATTAAATTAGCTAGGAAACTACATATTTCCGTTTGGCCATATCTGCTTCATATCCATAAGCAAGTGTTAGGCATTTAGTATCATTTCAGAACCAATGCTGTTAGTGTGCTGAAACTCTGAGCTTTGTGTTTGCCTCACTGAGAACTATTTGGCTGTAACTGCATACATAAGCTTGTTTGCAGAAGGAATGAAATATCTGGTGGCAAAAAATGTTTCAGACTAGAGCTGACAGAGGAGCTCGGTCTGTTACTGCTAAACATATAGTAAGATACTTAGTTCCTTGTGTATGCCCAAAATAACAGCATTCCTCAAAAAATGGTCTTTTACAACTTTGATTATGGATGAAGATGTTACTTTTATATGCAGATTTCAAAATTGTTATTGGGCCCTTTAAACTCGCAGGCCAACTATGATGACCTTCCAGTCAAGCAGTAATTGATTTGCTGTTTCTTACTAGGTTTATGATTGTGTCTCCTCAACACTTTGTGACTGAACAAGTCTATTACTTAAAGTCATTACATAATGCACTATAAATATGTAATTATGGTTCTTTTCTCCCCTTAAGCCTAGATGCTGTTTTGATGGCCATTATTCTACCCAGTATATGCAAAAAGTTTCTTCCTAGTTACACACAGTAGATACCTAATAATTTTATAACATTTCAATCTGCAGTAGAACATTCTGGAGTTTTATCCTGTGGCATATCAGTTTATGCTTTTTATTTCATCTTTGCTTCCATGGGTGGGGAGAAGTATCAGTACCAACACTTTTTTCCTGTTATTTTAGTTTCTACACCATCATGTCTGGAATAGAATCATTTCCACCTAACCTCTCATTAATTTTACACCATTTTGCACATACTTTCCTCCTGAGATGGGAGTAAAGATAAATGGCAGCTGTTGAAGAAAATAAAGAAACCTACTGACATGAATATTTATCTGAGATACTTTTTCAGTTTTTTTGTTTTGTTTTGTTTTGTTTTGTTTTCAGAATACATGAAATTTCTATCAAACACTGCTCAACATAGAATGCAACTCATTTTAGAAGGAGAATACTTTTCAAAAGTGATGTGTGATTTCAAATTACTGCTCTTATAGGCACACTTCACTGATAAACTGAGTTTCCACTCCTGCCATATTATCTAGTTTCTCAGATCTGTTAAGTGTATCTGGAGACTCCCTTAGCATGCTAGACTCTTTAAGTGAGTCATCAGCCAAGTATTTTAATACTATTCCTTCCTCCTCAGTCTATTGGATACAGAAAATAGTCATTACTGAATCTTCAGGAGTGACTTCAACACCACTTTCTCTCTAGAACACTGACTTACCTTTATTTAACTTTGATGCTCCATTTCTCATTATAAAAACAAGGCTTAGTTTGTAAGGATCTATTATCACAGACCCCGATTATAAAATTCCTGCTTCAGTAAAATAAACATATGGACTTGGATAGCTGTGATGTCTTCAAGAAGAAAATTAGTCTCCAAAGAGTTATTTTCTCTTAAGTGGCATTAAACACTAAGGAGTTTCCTCATTTGATAGTAATGAAAAGGGTTTGACCTTCAAACTCAGGCTCCAAACCCCTTTCAAGACCCCAAAAGCTATTTGTTTTGTTGCATTCTAGGAGCTGTTATTATGTTTAATTAATAATTAAGAGTCCAGTTATGTTGCTGTAGCATGACCTGGCCATGGGAAATCCATGTAGTTTCAACAGCTTGAGAGACGGTGCTTTTGGAATGGATGTTATCTTCTTCCCTAACTCACCAAATACTTCTTAAGCAAAGAAAAAGCTGAAATCACTACACAGACTTCTAGGAGGACAGTTAAGTGAATTCTGACAAAAAGGTAATTTATCTTACCATCTTCAATATCATAGGCGTAAGATGACAAGCGCAGAGTTGTCGCACAGTATTCACACTTGAAGCAACTGCGGTGGAAGAACTTGCCTTCAGCACTCAGCCTTTCCATCACATAGACTCGCTTGCGGCAGAAGTAACAGACATCACTGCCTCCAAGGTTTTGGGGGAATTCCTTCTTGAGTGAGCCCTAGACAAAAACAGGCATGGCTAAATTTGTGTGTGTCCAGACTCATCAAGATTGTAGTCATATTTTCTCTTCATTTATGCAGATATAGGAGCAGCTGAATGCTGCAGCTCTTTCAGACGTGGATGCTGCATTTCTTTCACACATGGATGCTGCATTTCTTTCAAACATGGATGCTGCAGCTCTACAATACAACTCACGATTTTAATTGGGACACAAAAACTAACCTTACAGTCCAGGGAGGAAGGTCCTAGGATGCCATGCCTACAGATGTCAGGAGTAAAATAAGCTTTGGATACCAAGTGGACACCAGTACTATTAATGATAACCTTTAAATAAATGACTAAAGGAGGCATATGACGGAAAGCCAAAACCATTAGAAATTCCCTCAAACAGCAATTCTTAGACATTCGTTATCAAAATCAGTATCTCATCCAAAAAGTAATAATACAGAGGTAGCCCCAGCGGATCAAACATCTTCAAAAATATGACAAACAGTTTCTCAACTGTTTTTGCACAACCCTTGGATGCTGAGATAAGATTAAAAAACATTTTGCAAGAAAAATGAGGACATGCATGAGGGCAGATAGAGAAATTAAATCTTTCACAAAGCTACAACAGATTCCATCAGTGGTAGTAACAACTGGACACTCACAGCTCTACAGTACATCTAAACACAAACACGCACTGTCTTCCGTACATCATCTTACCAGTTCCTTCTTGTCTAGAAGGGTTTTGGGTTGCTCTTTCCTTTGAAGCTGATTGGCTATCTGTTCAGCCAAAGAGCTCACTCCGCCTGTGTACATCTTTATATACTTCTACCAGATGAATGGAAAAAAACAATAGTGAAGTGAGAAAAGAAAAAAAGATCAAATTAAAAAAAAGACTAAAATGAGAATAGGTTAGGTGGTGAAAAGGTGTAGAGGTCAAATCATGCCAAGACAGTGGACAACATGAAGTGAAAAGTAGTAACAGCAAAGCTAGTGTCATCAGAGATCACCAGTACAGTCCAGGACCAACTGTAGGAATGGGTAAAAAGGCTTGCATGTTACATCCTCTAAGTATTCCAGATATATTACTCTGATGAAGAAAGGAGATCCTATCTTTGCTTGTGGGGTATTTTGTACCTGGAAACCTGAGCACAGACACTTCCAAAGACAAGGCCAAATACAAGTTAAGATTTTAGGTTCCAGGTAAAACCGGCATCATAATAAAGACCTATTAGAAGACATTGCATAGTCTACTGCAACATGCTGATCACAACAGCCTATTTGTATGCTCAGTAACGGGAAAGAACTAATTTACATAAATGAGGGAGAAATCCTTAACTAAGGAACTCAAAATGATTCAAAAATACGAATTCTTCCAATGCTGAAAATACACAGAGATTTATACAGAAACAGATGTAAGAGCCTGGGCCAAAAAGCCATACCTGCATACATCTGGAATATATACTTGTTCAACTGTGAACACAGCTTTAGGACTAATTAGGCTTTTCTCCATTATGGGTACTGACTGACTCTCTAACTGGGTATCTAAAAACTGTCCAGGATTCTGAGAAAGGCTGACTGCTACCTTAGGTGGTACAAAATGAGTGCAAGCCAAGTTCAGTCACTGCAGGAGCACAGAAAGTATTTTTCACAGGGAATACTTACAACCATTGGCAATAATTACATGGTTAAGAAAATCACATAATTACATCCATGTTAGCTCAACGACACTGCAAACATCATATATTTGATTCAGAGCAGCAAGGAGCACACCAAGGAATTTTCCTTTTCCAGGCTTAGAAGCATTATGAATGTTTCCAGTTGGAGCCTCCTCAGGAAAAGAAGGATCAGAGAGACAGTCCAGCTTCTGGCAAGTGTAACATACCATGGATAACAGCTTTCTGAAGAAAAGGACTATAGTTGTATCTCAAGACTCCCTCTACTCATACAGCAGAACTTGTTTGAAGGATCCTAGTTACTTCCCACAACTAATAACAGTACAATTTTCACATATGTGGTTATTAGCCTTTTAGAAGTGTTTAAGACCTTCATGTGTTCAGACATGAGAACAGCAGGAAGCATCACAAAAACTGAAATCCACCACAGAATGGGTACTTTGGAGGGCTCAGCCACCAACATTACTGCTGCTATCACTGAAATCCTAACTATTTAAGCTCTGTGTGACTAAAGTAATGATGCTTTATTTCTACTCAGACACAACTTCTATCTATACTGATTCCACCCCAGAATTCAGAGTACTTGCGGAATTTGTAAGTGCAAGAAATAATACAAGATTTGTCTTTCACAGGTTCCATACACTTTCTTAGCTACTGTGTGGATACACGTATGTGCAGAGTTGCCATTTAATGTCATACACCACACCTTGTCAAATATTACATTTTAAATGGTGACAAGTGGAAAAGATTTCTTCAGCATTAATCTTTATTTGGCAAGAATAATTTGGCCAAGACTCTACCTTTAAGAGACCAGAAACTTTTAAGACTTTTCTTTAAGACTTTTAAAGTTTTCTTAAAAGAGAGTTCAAGCTTTACCATGGGATAAACTTTCTTTTAGCTGAACCACTTTTCCACATCACAAGTTTTGATTTGAAATGTCCACTCAACATTCATTCAGATGCTTTAGGATCTTTAAATTTCTATCAGTACATGTAAAGGTCCATGCTTTAAAAGCTGCGTTAATCTTAATTGACAATACTTTGGACTATTTAGTGTGGGAAACCGAGTTGCTGAATTCTTGATTTGAGGTTCAGGGTTTCTATTTGGTTTGCCTTTTTCCTACACAACACATCTTGCCTTATACCAGGCCTTAAATGAAACATTTTGCCTTTCCTTCTATGGGCAAAAGCCTTTCAGATACACAACATTTTGTAAAGAACCCACTCCAGCTTAGGACAAATCAAATTCCTATTATTTATGTATGATAACTGAAACTAGTTCAAATTATCACTGAATTTTCAGAATGCCAAAGTACTTTTTATTAAACACTGTCTACTAAGCATATATGCACAAACACATTCTGGAGTTTGGCCCAAGATCTCAACAAAAGCAGCAAGCAAAACAAGACAGCTTTACTGCAAAGCCAAAAAGACTATCAATCTTCAAAAAAATAACATTTGAAAGCAAGATGTACCACTTTTCATTTATACCAGATGTTAAATTCATTTAGTTTCAAACTGCTTTATGGTTGACGATAACAAAGCTATGCCACATACTGCCTCTGGCTTCTCATTTGTGCATGAATATGCACAGAAATTGCATTCTGCAGGTGAAGCACTGCAAGCCTGGCCATTTCTTGTGGTGCGTCATTGGCTGGTGGGACTGGGGTGCAGCAAGCGAACACAGCTGAGTGCACCTTGCAATGCTCAGGCTAATGCTACCTGTCGAAGAGAGTCAGATGAAGGTGAAGAAGGGCGATTAGAAGAACGGAGGCTAAGGGAGAGCTCCCACTGGTCAACAAAGAATCGGCGAGACGGTTCAGTCTCAGGCTAAAAAATAAAAACCAAAACAATCATACATGGCTATAGAGAGAAGGGAGGAGAAAATACAAACACCCAGGCCCTCTATGCCCACCATCAAAAACAAATGCTCGTAGGAAAACTTGAGGAAAAATGACGAGTGTATCTTCAATTTCTCCCTATCAAGTCAGAGTAAGTTATTCTTAATTTGCTCTTTATTAGGTTTTAAGTCATTTAGGACCACTTGGAAGCAGTTACCTCCTTCTACAGACGTCCAATCTCTATAACCCAACCAACTCAGCACTGGCAAACCTCCCAAATCAATTTCCTCTACTCCTCCTGTATCTCCCACTGTTCTTCATTATTGGCCCAAGACACAAAGATCATATTTCAGGCCATGTGAGACCTCTTCTAGATTTTAACTATATAAACCTAAAGTCTTGCTTCTCCTTGGGGATGTAAAAGAAATAAATTAACTTCTATGCATTTCCAGTAACTGGCAGCAAATTTCTAGCCTCAAATTTACTATAAGCAGATCAGAAACATCACACTAAGAAGAAGGAAACAATATAAACCAGTCTGCTGTGCTTGCTTATCAAATGGCAAATAAAAAATCCCAACTGAGAATCTGTACCTTTCTGAAACTGGTTCCTCACATGAGGACCCAACCAATTGGTCATCCAACATACCCCTCATTAAGTCTATGGCTCATTATGCCCATCTCCCAACAAATACTTCACACAAATGGGAAAAAACAATAGCTGGAAGTATCAGACAAATTGTGCTGGTAGAAAGAGCACATTCCTAGAAATTATAGTCTGGAATGAAAGATTGTGCAAGTTTCAAATATTTGACTCTTTTGCAAGAAAAATATGGTGGTAGTTATAAAAAGGAAAAATAAATGTCACGTAGCTATATGACCCACAAAAATAGCTGTTTCTAGCCACTTAGGATAGGATAAGCTCAAGACTAAAACTACTGGACAAAAGCAAAATAGCTTGGCTTTAACAATTTCCCCAATTTAAAGAAATATAACTATTTATGGACAAATGTTCTATACTTCAGATCATAAACATTTAAACAAATTTCTTCTCTGAAAATGTCTTACTTCGCTAAGCCTTCCTTCTCTTACTAAACTATTATTCTTCTTTTCCTTCACTTAAATTCCCACACCATAATCCATCACTGCCTGCAGTGTTCCAACATCTGTTTCCTTTTTCCTCTCTGCCCTACCCGCTTTATCCTTTCCTCTACTTTGTGTTTTCAACCTCCCCTCTATTTTCTTTTCTCCTAATTCTGCACAACACAGAAATTTGACAGAATTCAAAAATTATTTCTGCCTTTGTATTATAATGCTGTTAATCTTTTCTACCCTCAAAAGGAGCTTAAAAGTACTTAGACAGCAACATAAAAGGTAGGAACAAGATGTTTTGGTCTAGATGTTCATTTCTGTATCATCATTTCAACTAAGTACGGAAATGCACACAAATGCTGTCTTTTGATCATGCCCAAGATCTTCAGCTATGTCACTCATTAAGAGAGGTGCTAAGATGTTTAAACTAGACTTCTCACTCGGCCTTTCAGAGTTTCTTCTGCGTCCCCAAATCCTATTTAAAATCCAACTAAAAGTTCACTCTTTCTTCTCGGAGAACAGCTTCACTGACTTCAATCACCAGCAAAGAACAGCAATGAGAAATGACCTAGATGTTATAAATTTCTTTTTGACATGGCTTGGAAAAGTTATGCCCACAAGCAAAAGTTCTGGGACTGTTCATACTCCAGCAGAAGAAGACAGCTTGATTTTGGATGGTTAACTTAAAACAGTAAGTTATTAAAAAAAAAAAAAAAAAATCACTTATGTAGATAGTGTTTTCCAGAAAGTACTCTCCAGTTTGCCAAATGCTGGTCAAGATAACTGAAGAAACCACTGTTCAAACCTGCACGCTCCCATATGCCAAGGACGACACACTGGAGAGAAAATTACACACAAAACCAAAGCAAAAGTGTACACTAGAATCGAAGAAAATCCACATAAGCTGCCAACTCTACCATTGGAAAAAAGTTTGCATGAAGTACGGACATGAAAGTCAGAGCCAGGAAGTGTGCCTGGAAAATGTGAATGCTGTTGCTTCCAGAATCATCTGTGAGCATCTGACTGGTAGACGACACTGTGAGATGATTTGATCTGGACTCCAGCTGGTTTTCGGCATGTAGTCTGAAGCCCAGAGGCTGGGATTTACCTTATTGTTTATACTGTGCTTTGAGAAACAGAAATACTGTTATTTATTAAACAAGGACACAGGTAAGAAGTGGGAAGTAGGATAAAAATACTACACAAAATAGACTTGACTGTATGCTTTTCAGCCATATGACTGTAGAGCAGTGGTCATAATATTTTGGTGAATTTTTTTCTCTCTGACCCCAGATGTGATCGGTACCCAGAATCCCACACTGATAAAGGACACCAATAGGCAGGGCTGTAGTCACCTGATGCCTCACTGCAGGTCTGGACTCCAGGAGGGCACTTTGTTCAACATTCTCAGGCACTTGGTCATCAGAAAATAAATGAGGAGATCTCTGTGAGATGAGGAAGGAGGAAGTAAACAAAACGGGAAAAAAAAAAGCCCCCAAAGGAACACTGGAATGCCACACATAAGGTATGAAATTCACATGCAGGACAGTAACAGGAGCTCCCATGTGAAGGCTGCTTTTACTCTCAAAGGCTACTGCTCTAATCAAGTGCTAAGTTTTGACCCACAAGGCCAATTAAAAAACCAGTCAAATTAGTTGTTATTCAGAACTCTTCCACATAGGACTGCTGCAGCCAAACCCAAACAAGCGTGTGGCTTCTCTCCAGCATTACCATCCAAAAGAAATTAATAAATAAAATCTGTGGCTTTATCATGCATAAAGGAGCTTATTTGCCAACTTATTTCACCATAGTTCTCAATTCTCAAGGATTTCCTTTGCATATGCAAACCTGTATGCACTTGTGTTTCTCAGATTTGTGCACAGAAATACGTTTCCAGGGTAACAATGTACTTCAGTTCTCATAAGAAATGAGCTAGTTTCCTTAAAGACGAAAGGCAAATGCTGTACTCGCCAAGGAGAGGATGCTTAATAAGCCTGGTTTGTTGACGCAGAGTACAGCAAAATCAAACTGTCTCAAAAATGCCAGTTTTACTTCTGCAACTTTGCTATCCTACTTGTTCTTACTGTGCTGTCACATCAACACACACCCAAGCACAATATTTGACACCTCTGCTATTCTGGTCTTGCATAACAATCTTCTTAAACTGCTGTGTGGTACACTTAGTGACACGGAAAACAAGACTTGGCTCTTAGCCTGCTATACAAGACAGTATTGCCTGCAATATCACACAGCTTCAACTAATTTGTTTGTAGAGTTTAAAAGGAAACAGACTACAAACATGTGCATGAAGTAACCTCAGGCTTGATCTGTCAAGAATGCCAGGGTGCTGCTATGTATTGCTAGCTGTCCTTCAAAGCAGAACAGAAAATCAGGTTCACACCCAATTTACGAGAAACACTTCTCCCATTCAGATGCATTAATAATACTCTCAATTTTCAGCTGCTTTCAGTTCCACCTACTCCTTCCTCCTAGATCATTTTCACTAAAACTAGGGCCTACTATAAAGCTGTGGGCTTCTGTGTCACTGCAGACACATGCTTATTCATTTTCTACTGCCTGTCACAAAACATTTGGCCCACAAGAGTCTTTTGTTAGAACATATTCTGAAAGTTGCAACAATTTTATAGCTGGCTACCACTTAAGACTTGATTCATTTAAAGCCTTTACTGGAATGTCAATGAATTTGTCAATATGAATTCAAATCAACCAATTCTTTTGTGTGCTTTTCTTTTCCTATGCTTCTGTATTATACTGAGCCATTCAGAGAGACGGTTGAATATTTCATTGTTAAGAAGGCTTCAAAGTCTCCATATTAAATAATGCCTCATCATTTCTCCTTTTACTTTGGCCTGTAGGAGGCAAGATGGAATGCCAGCTGTTTAACCATCCAGAAAGCAAGCAGTGAAAACAATGCAACCATGTTTGCATGAATTAGCACCAAACATAACTCTTCTTGTTCTGCTACAGCCACAGCATACTTCACTAAAGAGGTGTAAGAGAAAGAAGAATAGGCAGAGCTTAAGCACTAGATCTATGGCAAAATAAAAGCATGTAGCAAACTGTTGATAAAGGCTTGTTATGCATTTATGTGGCCATCACACAGAAATAATCACTACTAATTGACTCTCAGCAGGTCCAGTGTGTTAACAGCAGCATTAGGGTGTGTTTTACTACCCAGTCTATTTGCTCTCCATATTGCACACATCCACCACAGCCTTGTGTCATCAGCATCCATGCCATTTGTTCATGCTCTTTACCCTTTCCTGTCTGGGACTCTGCTCCCCGGGATAGTCAGCACCAGGTTCCCTGTTTCTCTGCAAGCAACAAATTATGAGCTTAACAACAACTACAGACCAACTTCCTAGACAAAACACATTATCTGATTTTTCTTACGATGCAGGCAGAAAAGAGACCATAACGATAGCAGAACATTTTAGTAAGAATATTCTAAACCTGCCAATAACAAGTTGACTCCTGTAGGAAATTAATTTAAAACGTATATTCATGAGGTTGGTAATAGCCAATATAGCAAAACAATATAATAAAATTAGTACAGTAAAGATGGCAACACATTCAGTGTAACTCACACTGTGATGTTAGATCAAAGGATGAAAATAGAAAGTTTAAAAGAAGTGGCACAATGAATGCATTAGAAGCATGGAGTTTAAAAAGGCATCCGTGTAACAAGGACACAGATCCATCTGACTTGCTATGAGGCCAAGACAGTTTCAGGAAAAGAAATCATTCCTACAGAAAAAACAACGTCTCCAAAAGCAGACTTTTCAGCTGAGCCTTCGAACAGATCAGTTCTATAACACAAGGAGCAAAAATTCCTCAGAGTTAAAAGGAGGAAGCCAAATTTTTTTATTATTATTATTTCTTTGAGCAAGAAAACATGCAAAAAAGGTTTTTTATAGGAAACAGTGTAGAAAATAGTCAAAGTACACTTGGACCCAGCAGTAGCTGCTCTCATGACTGAACTAAACAACTAAAAAGACAGAGGACAAACTTGAAGAAGCCACAGAGAGAAAATAGAGCTAAAGGTTCCTTCATGACTGAAAGCAAATTTCTTTATATAGAAAATGAATTACATGCCATAAATTAAAAAGTAAAACCATATTTAACTGCCTTAGCTTCTCTATCTGCAATCTTGGGGAAAACCTTTTTTTCTCATAAAAGGTATCTGTCACAATTTTCAAAGGATGTTGGCAAGAAGAAGACAGCTAGCTATCACATCACAGAATGGTTTGGGTTGGAAGAGACCTTAAAGATCACCCAGTTCCAACCCCCTGTCATGGGCAGAGACACCTTCCACTATCCTAGGATGCTCAAAGCCCTGTCCCAGCCTTGAACACTGCCAGGGATTGCAGCAGCCACAGCTTCTATGGGCAGCCTGTGCCAGTGCCTCACTAGTAGAGAGCTTCTTTCCAGTATATAATCTAGATCTAGCTTCTGCCAGTTTAAAGCCATTCCCCCTTACCCAGACAATACATGCTCTTGTCAAAGGTCCTTCTCTAGTTTTCCCAGAAGTCCCCTTTAGGCATTGCAAGGCGGTTCTATGTTCTCCCCTGAACCTTCTTTTCCAGCCTGAACAAGTCAAGTCTCTCAGCCAGTCTTCACAGCAGAGGTGCTCCAGCCCCCAGATCATCTCTGCAACCTCCTCTGGACTCAGCCCAACAAGTCCACATCCCTCTTCTGTTGGGGACCCAGAGCTGGATGCAGTACTGCAGGTGGGGTCTCACGAGAGCAGAGAAGAGGGGCAGGATCACCTCCTTCAATCTGCTGGTCAAGCTCCTTTTTGATGCAGCTCAGGATACGGTTGGTTTTTGGGCTGTGAACACACACTAAAGCTGGCTCCTGTTTGCTTTCTGATTGACCAACACCTCCAAGTCTTTTTTCCTCAGGGCTGCTCTCAATTCGTTCTCTACCCAGCCTATAGCTGTGCTTGGCAGCCCCAGCCCACATGCAGGACCTTGTACTTGGCCTTGCTTAGCTTCATGAGATTGGCATTGGCAACCTCTCTAGCCTGTCAAGGTCCCTCCGGCTACCATCCCTTCCCTCCAGCGTGTCAACCACACCACATAGCTTGGTGTCACTGGCAAACTTGCTGATCAAGAGTAAGTTCTGACTAGTCTGCTAAAAGATAACATGCCTTACAGAGTTTATAGGCATACTAGCATTCAGCAAAGAAACATCTTCCACCTACAGGGAAATTTATTCGTACAATCCCTATTTAAAGTTATGAACTGCAGCTTTTTGTCATCTCAAGATTAGCAGGGAGGAGTGGAATTTTATTACTGCAGTACAAAAATTAAAAAATTTTAAAAAAGGATGCAACTCAAAGAAGCACGATGACTATGTATAAGACAAATATTAAAGGATTTCAGGAAATATTTAACAGGAAGGACAACAAACGCATCTACACAAACACCTGGATGCACATATATACATAGAACAGCTCTCTACTCCAAATTCAAACTCAGGCTGAGTGAACACAAACTCTTACAAGACAAAGGTCTAGGTACAGGGGAAACAGAAGGACCATAGTGGACATATGCAGGGCACAACGCTCAAAAAACCCACTTCATATAAGTAATCCTAAAAGAGTTTCATGGATACAAGGGCAAATTTTCAGTCACACCTATTTAAACAAAGACTGGAGAAGGAGAAAAGTTGCATTTTCTTTCCCTCCAACCATTAAACTTCTTTTTTTTCTGCTGCTCGAAACTGAGAAAGGCTACTGTAGTTATAAATTACTCTATAGTAAAACCCTAAAGTGTCCAGTGGACTGGAGAGTGGAGACTCTCCAAACTACTGGTGAGCTAATGCCAACCTGTGTTTCCAACCTACGAGGCTGAAGATGCCCTATCACCATCTGGAAAACGAACATTGAAAATTAATGTGTAAACAGGATATCTGGTAACTGATCTAGGCACTTGTGCAAGCAGTAATGAAGAGAGAGGGACAGAGCATGCAGAGGGAATCACCTGCTGCCTGGGATACGGTGGAGAGGAAGGTGGACTGGAAGAAGAGAGCATGATGACTTTTTTGGGGCAGGTCCGAGAACATTCCTTATGCCTCATCTTTTTTTTAAAACAGAAGGAAACAAAAACATTGTAATAATGGTAGAAAAGTTAATGTTACCATTGGCTTTGCTGAGACAGGCCAGAACGCATGGACAGACAGACTGTAATCTTAAGCTCACACACGTTACAAATCACCTAAAGACATTTTATCTGAAGCTGAAAGACTTAAGTTTTTCACCCATAACCACACAATCATGTGTCCATTTGACAGATTCTTCTACTGGCAGCCAGTGAACAGTTTCTTGTATCAATCATCAATTAAACCAACAGTTTCTGACTCAAGATCTTAAAGTGAGTGAAAGGTACAACCTGGAACTCTCCATACCACAGCTGCACTGCTCTTTGCTTCATGAAAAATTACTTATTAGTGTGCTTCACAATGGTATTAAACCATCTCAGGCAAGTTAAACTCTACTGCATTGTAACAGAACAGAAATAGAGCTGGTTTATAGACAAAATGTAGCCACATCTAATAGTCTGAATATTACACAACACACACGCTGTCATGCGTCCTTGTGATGAGTGTCCTCATTTTAATGTGCTAGAAAATATGCCTTTCTAGGTCTCTATTCCTATGTACAGTCTTTTCTCCACCACTTCTTGATATTAATGCATCTTCTGCCTGTTCATTAATGCCCTTACAGCTAAGCTGACATTAACATCTGTTTGGGTATTCTCTTCCCTTTCAGAAGAAAAAAATCAACTCAATTTCAAACAGATGCTACAAGCAGCTTAAACTAAAGCACGTAACTTTGCACTGGAGTGGATGAGGAACATTTACATGCTGTTTCGAAAGGCTCCACTGCAAAGCCACTGATTTCTAGCTGAAAGAGTGGTAACATTTCAACCACTATAGCTGTTCATGGATTTTCATCTGACCATGTCCAAGTCTGCATTTCAAATTTCAAAGCTTTCACAAACTCATGTGTTTTTTTCCATGGCAGATCTCAGAATACAACATTGTATAGGCATACGTCAATCCTCCAGTAGGATGCATTTCTGAGCATGCAAACACAAAGATGGCTATAGGAAAGAGAAAATAAATACCACAGATTTTAACAAAAGATTGAGTAGGAAAAACAGTATTTGCAGAAATCATTGGTGGTGTATATTCTGTTCTGTTGAGATTTCAGCTCCTGCTGGCTGTGGTCACCTCAGTCATTGCATATCTTTGAAAACCACACTTCCAACACAGTTAGTACTGCACTTTTATCATACTCTAGAGAACTATCTCAAAAGAACAAGCATTAGATCTCTAGAGGCAGAAAAGATGTGCACTAAAAGACATGTGATCCCCATCTTGTAAGCACCTATGCATACATCAGTGATTTAAGCTTGCTGCTGTTAGAAGACCTATGACATTATAGCAGAAAATGCTGAAGGTCATACACTGAGAGTCTGGAAAGCGAGGACAAAATCCCATTTAAAAGGTGCACTTCCCATACCATTCCCAAACATTCAAATTCTCCTCTGGATAGACCATATGGCTTTCCAATGGCTTCATGATCCCTGAGGTGCTCTTTCCCAAAACAGCTTGGAAAGCAACAGAACACACCAAGATGTTTTTATACAAGTAGGCATTCTTTTGAAATTAACCACCACACCATGAAAGACAATGCATTTTTTTTAGGAGACACTACCATCACACAAATTACACGCATTTTCACTGTGCACATATACTTAACAGTATCTTTGTGCATTACTAGCTGCTGCTGAGGGCTCATAACAGCACAAAACCTATTTTGCCAACACAGAACAACATTTCCAAAGCGCAGCATAATAAATCAAATTTTGTAATCCAATTCAAGAGGAAAATGCAGGCCACACAGTGTGTTGCAAGCCACAGATTGGTGAGGTTTTCAACATGCCTGATCTTTTGAAGGTTCTCCCTTTCTACGAGAAAGAACATTAAAGGTCTTGTAATGAAAGTAAAAACTGCTTCAGAACACATTCTGCCAGGACTTCACTCTTTCTAGGAATTCTGTCTTAGCAAGCCACCTCTACAACAAATATTTTGCCTTACAAGCTCATTGCAACTGCTGGCCTCATAATTTTTAACTACAGGGCAAAGGAAGATTCTAGATCTAAACTGAAAAACAAGCACAGCTAAGGAATTCCATCTGACAGAAGCTGGCAGGCAATAGCCCCAGGCAGATGCAATTTTTTCCATCAAAACTGGGAGTTTTCTTCCCACATCCATCCAGGAGAATTTCTTCCTCACATCCAATCTAAACTTTCCCTGTTTAAGTTTGAACCCGTTACCCCTTGTCCTCTCACTACAGTCCCTCATGAAGAGACCCTCCCCAGCATCTCTATAGACCCCTTCAAATACTGGAAGGCTCCTATGAGGTCTGCACACAGCCTTCTCTTCTCCAGGCTGAACAGCCCCAACTTTCTCAGCCTATCTTCATAGGGGAGGTGCTCCAGTCGGCTGATCATCCTCGTGGCCCTCCTCTGGACTTGTTTCAACAAGACTATCTCCATGTGTAATCTTGAGAGGGAAATCATCCATACAAGGTAATCACTGTCAGTGTTGAATAAAATAAGTCCTTGAAAGTACCACTGTTACAAAAAGATTTTTCTCAGATCTGCCTATATAGATATCCTACCAATGTAGAGGGAGACCAGAAGGATTCCACTACCATCACCCTACTTTTTTTTTAATTGTGTAATTCAAGTATAAGCAAAGAACAAACACAAGAACGCACTGCTCTTTGGTGAGGAGAAAATCCTCATCGTGAGAGCAGGAAACAAAAGGTTGTCCGTTTTTTCTGATCTATTACAAAAGGATGACAGTATGAACTTGTGTTTCACCATAAAGATTAATTATAAAGCTGTCACAAAGTTTCAACAGCAGATTCAAACTGAAATCTCAAGGCTGCAGGGATATGATCTTTTTCAAGTGTTAAATACAAATCTTCATCCTTCTTAGCTGGGAAAGACAACCAACACAATCCAGTTTTCCTTTTTTTGTGGAGAAAGATAGGCAATGGTCATCAACTGACTTAATATTATGTTCTTCTGTATCAGATCTTTGGGCACTCCCCCCTTACGTGGGAAGTACTCTCAAAAGATGAAATTTGCATTAAGCATGGAAGATGTGTATCCATCCAAAAGTGCTCATCAGCCTATAAAGAACATTTTCATAAGACAGAAGAGCAAACACTGAACCAGGAAACCTAAACATAGTGCTGTCATTTTTAAGACTCTCTTGACAGTCCTACTGACAGCAAATCTTCTGGCTTGAGTCTTCTTCATTGGAAACAAATCTCCTAGATCATGGTAACAAGTCATGAGATGCAGAATTGTGTTGGATACTTCAAACATGAGTATCAACATAAATCCTTAATCATACAGAATAGTGAATTTCCAAACTAGTGTCACCTTCTTCCTCTTGACTCTAAAGTATGCTCTAATTAAACTGAAACCAAAAAGAAGCAGACTTTTCTCCAAATTATGGCTGCCAGAAAAGTATCTCAATACTCTCAGAAGCAAGAGGAGGCCATTTACACAGAAAAACAGTAGAAGCAGAGTAAGTCAATGAGGTAAGTATCCCTATCTGCCTAAAAAAAAAAAACAAAACCAACCTGTCTGTCACAAGCCTTAGGTGCTGAAAGTGCATGGCTGAAATAGAAACACTGGCTACGACAACAGGCCAAAACATAAAAGAGAATAAAATCTGATACCTAATGATTTTTCTGCTAGTCTGAAACTATCTGTGGCAGCAAACCTAAAATTTCCTTAACTTACAGAAACAGAGGCATCTGCAATACCATGTATATGAGAAAATGGCAAGGAAAGTTACTTTTGTCAAAGAGAAACGGAAACCACAGTGAAGTCTTCTGTAGCTGCAGAACATAAGATTTCACATGTGAATAGCAAACCTGATAACCAATTTTACTATTTACATCAAGGAAAAGCTTTAATATTATAGGTGACATGACTCCTTTTACCTCATTGGTTGTGATAATAGCTTACATTTCATATGCAAGAAAACACAGAAAAATCTAGATATTCTACAGGCAAATTTTCTGATAAAACATCCACTGAAACCCTAAGGAAGGTAAAGCTATGAGAAGAGGGCAGGGAAATTTTTCCTAAGTGCTTTTGAAGTATTAAACCATTCACCATTACCAAACAGTGATGTTGATCTTATTAACCAAAAACTAAATTACTTTAAGTAAGACTCACAAAAGGTGCTGGAAAAAGACTGGTTTAAAACCAGGACAGTGATAGCTGGTGTTGGGTGCAGGCAATGTATAGTATTCATAATTGGTCTCTTTACCTGTTTCCACTGGGGTATAGGAACAAGACGGCCCTGCTCTCGTCTGCTGGATGGCTGGTTGTGAACGCGTTCTTGATAAGGCAGGACAGGCTGCTGCATGCAGGTTGTAGGGAAAATGGGACCAAGGAGGAAAGATAAAACAGTAAAGGAAACTCAAAAAAGCCAAAAGAGTGGGATACAAAGTAAGATAAACATTTAAGGAGGAAAAAAAAAAAAAAGCTAGGAGAGAATTTACTTAGCAACTAAAATATATATAAAAAAAATAAATGCAAAAATGGGAAACCGCACATATTTTTGTTCCTTTTCTTTATCTTCGTTGTTTATTCAAATCAGCCTGGTTATTCTCAGCTATATGCTGAGAAACATACGATTGATAAAGAGTAGGAGAAACACCACCATCCTAAGGTTGTGTTGTATTGCTAACACTGATGTGCAGTATAGCATAAACATACTTGACCAAGCTTTAAAGTAGCAAGGTCAGGGTACCACTCAGTCTGGCCATGGCAGCACAGAGCCTGGAACAAGCTATGAAGACAAATCAAGTATCAGAGCAAGAACTCAGGTCTTTAAACCATACTGAGCCTTATATGGCTGACACTGCACTGCTGGCAGTAGCCTGAAGGGACTCAATCTAACTCTGAAGATAACTACCCTGCAGCTGAAGTAATCAAGATACCATCCTGAATAACCAGCAGTTATCCAGCAGCTTCACTTGGAACTACAGAAATATCCTGATCGCAAAGAAACTCCCAGGCATTTACCTGTTGCACTTATATGCACATGCAAAATTTAACCACAGTTCACAAGAACAAACAGATGTAACATGGCATGATGAAGTTCACATCAAATTAAATTATAATTTTTAAACATTAGAAGTGGAATATTTCTGGAAAGCTTTTAAACAGCAACAGTAGTTATAAAAGAAACCTAATTGTTCATGAAAGAACTTACATAAGACAGACAATAACAGAGAAATGGACTTCTATTAGGAAGTTCTCCAGCCCATACTCCTAAATTTTATCTTTCTCTTTTTTGAGAAAGCTTCGCTCTTCCCAGGAAAGCCTTTGAAGCAGAGAAGTGCCACCAGCATCCGGTTTCAAGGAATGCATCTTATTATTCATTATTTTTCTCCTCAATTCCGAAAGGTTTTGTTATCTGTCTCCTACCTGTCTTCGTAAGCTTGAGGACTGCACTGGTGCATTCTCCTCAAACTTGGCCAGTAGCTGGGTTGCCATAGACTTGACTTTGTTCTGATTCCCAATGGCAGCGTCAATCCTCCTCTCCGCTAGGGCGCTCACCAGTGTGGGCCTTTCTTCTCTGTAGCTTCGTGGTATGTCCTCCTAACAATCAGTGATATCAAAAGATAACCAGATCACCTTTTCCTCTCTACGTGGAAAACAAATCTATTAGTCTGCACTTAAAAGCTCACATTTCAGTTTTCTTTTGGCATGTCATCAAAAGTTCTGTTAAAACTTTCCTTACCTTTTCAAACTTATTTGATACACTTACCAATCAAAGAGACCACAGCTGAAATACTCCCATGAATCCCTTGACATAAAGCAAAGGCTTATCTCTAAACCTTAGGTGACATCTCAAAACACTAAATTTTAATTTTTAATTTGGCTACCAACATTTCTACTAAAGGACTGGCTTACGGGGCATACCAGATATATTTATCAATGGTTAGTGCAAAAAGCAAAGTTTAAATATGAATGAAGCTTCTGTCTGCACTGCATTACCTTACTAAATGAAAGCTTTATTCTTGGTGTCCTCACATCAAACCAAAGTAAAGTAAAAACAGAGCGTGAAGAACTGCAATATTTCAGTTTTTATGTACTATTCTTTCATAAGTAACAAATACCTATATGACAGATATGACAAAGCATAACCCCAGAAGAATTAATTTTTACCTAAAAAAATACTCTTATATAAACCCTGTCTGAAGATACAAATTAAAAGGCCTGAAGTAGGAAAAAGAACCTACCATATGTTTTTCTCCCTGACACCTTCTTCATTTAATACTTACATCCTCAGATTGGCTGGTTTTTCTCCTCTTCCCTGCACCATCCAGCTCTTTTTCTTTTTTGTCCTGAAAATGGAAGGAGAAAGAAAAAGAAATAAGCAAACACAAAAGATACAGATTCTTATACTTTTCAGGCCTGAGACAAATGTCATCAATGTACTTAAGCTTTTCAATACAACTGATTAATTCTCTGGGCTCATTCTCCATTTGTTTAAGAAGGAGGTTTTATCCTGATCTGCATTAAGAGATTCTTACCTTAAAACCATACATTCTTCAACAGTTTCAACTAACTGGGAACTGAGTAACAAGTTATGCTCCAACACAAAATATATCTAAATACCACTACAAGGCTGGGATTTTAAGACTGAAATATACCACTAATTAAGTATACTACAGATGTGATTCTGCAGTTACAAATGTTATGTGCAGCCCCATATCAAAACCTGATGAACACAATGGTCTCTTGTAAATACACAGCAAATACACAAAAAAAAAAATACATGCACTTCTGGTGCCATTTACTTGGACAGCAGCCAAACAGACACAAGTGTTATCAAGACCGTGGTATGGTTACCTTTGGAGTGCGTTTTCGAGAGATGCTTTGTCCCAGTTTACTGAGAAAAGAGATAGGTGATTTGGTACTGGCAATTAGGGCAGCTTTTTCCTCTGCATTCAGGTCCAGATTATCTGTTAGCAAAAAAAGGTAGGACAAGGGAATGCCAAGAATTCTTTCCTGTGGTGCTGTTACTAAATAGACAACTGAAGCACTTGCTGACTATCACAGAATCATAGAATAGAATCATAGAATAGTTAGGGTTGGGAAAGACCTTAAGATCCAACCCCCCTGCCATGGGCAGCAACACCTCCCACTAAACCATGTCACCCAAGGCTACGCCCAACCAGGCCTAGAACACTGCCAGCGATGGAGCATTCACAACTTCCCTGGGCAACCCATTCCAGTGCCTCACCACCTGCACAGTAAGAATTTCTTCCTCACATCCAATCTAAACTTTCCCTGTTTAACTTTGAACCCATTACCCCTTGTCCTCTCACTACAGTCCCTCACATGAGGAGACCCTCCCCAGCATCCCTATAGGCCCCCTTCAGATACTGGAAGGCTGCTATGAGGTCTCCATGCAGCCTTCTCT
>JASSUY010001741.1:0-26264 GCA_032466535.1 Forpus xanthops
TGGAACTGTTGGAACAAGTCCAGAGGAGGGCCACAAGGATGATCAGGGGACTGGAGCACCTCCTCTATGAAGATAGGCTGAGAGAGTTGGGACTGTTCAGCCTGGAGAAGGCTGCGTGGAGACCTCATAGCAGCCTTACAGTATCTGAAGGGGGCCTACAGGGATGCTGGGGAGGGACTCTTCATGAGGAACTGTACTGAGAGGACAAGGGGTAACGGGTTCAGACTGAAAAAGAAGTTTAGATTGGATCTGAAGAAGAAATTCTTTACTGTAAGGGTGGTGAGGCACTGGAATGGGTTGCTCAGGGAACTTGTGAATGCTCCATCGCTGGCAGTGTTCAAGGCCGGGCTGGACATAGCCTTGGGAGACATAGTTTAGTGGGAGATGTCCCTGCCCATGGCAGGGGGGTTGAAACTAGATAATCTTAAGGTCTTGTCCAACCCTAACTATTCTACGATTCTATGTACATAAATATTGTAATTTCTTTCAAATTATTTGGTTGCTCAGGAGTAATAAAACATAGAAACACAGAATGGTTTGGGTTGGAAGCAACCTTAGAGATCACCCAGTTCCATCCCTCCTGCCATGGGCAAGGACACTTTCCACTAGATCAGGTTGCTCAGTGTCCCATCCAGCCTGGCCTTGAACACTGCCAGGGATGAGGCTGCCACAACTTTTCTGAACAGCCTGTTCCAGTGTCTCACATAATTTGCATGAGTACAGTACTGCTTCTACAGAAATTAAACAGTATATTTATTGACAAGAAAGAATAAAGACAGAAGAATACAGAAAAGCTTGGAAACAAAGATAAACGTACTATAAAACTGACATTTTCTTCGTGCATAGCATTGATTTTTTTACTTCTCAGCTTTGTTGTCATAGCCCATTGCCATCTGAATCATTACACTACATCTAAATCCCACTATCCCCATGATTTAATTGGAAGCTAAGGGATACCCACTCTAAATATCATCAGCATCCACAATCTCTCCTCCTCCCAGTGGCCTATGTGCAAAGGTCCTACAAACTCCTACTGCCACCAGTCTAAGAAAGGCCTTTCACTGGGACAGACGCTGCCACTGGTTTGAAGACTTTTTGTCCCCTCTGGGAATCCAGCAGCAGCAGGTCTGAGACTCTGAGTATCACAGGACTGCTCCAAATGATGAGTGCTTAACATTGCCTTTGGTGCTGACCTTATTGAAAGGTCACTGAAACAGATTTTGTTGCAAGGTACAGCACACCAGCCTTAAATTCCTCTCTCATTAATCCATGTATATATTGGCTTTTGTTTACCCAGTAGGCAGAGGGCACTCAAAATCCTCATTAGAAAGTGACCCACTGCTATGGATCAGGTAAACGAGTACAGCCTATAGAATTTCAGATTTTGGCACTGCTTAGCAAGAAGAGGGAGCAGGAGATACATTTTCAATGCCATCTGCTGGATAAGATGGACAACTCTAATAAAGGTGAGAAACCACTGGTTTTCATCTATCATCATCAACACATATCAACAGTTCCGTCCTCTTCATACCTTACCTAAACAGGTAAAAAATTCCAATTCAAATTGTTTTAATAGGCATGTCTTATTTCCCACACTCTGTCAATAGATCCAAGATAGCAAATAAGCCAATAATAATGAAAACATTTGGATGAATAAAAATGATTGCATGAAACTCCTGCTGAGAATTCAAAGGGGTCTGACAGCAGAAAATAACATAGATTTTCTGAGAAGAGCTTGATGCCTAGGTTGCAAAAGATACTTCTGCACTGGGCCCATCTCATTTCCCATCCTAGAATGGCTAATACTTCTTTCTGAAGACAGCAATGAAGAAGTCACAAGACAAGAAAGTTTTTTCCTCCTGCCTAAAGAGTATTTTTTCCCATTGGGAGGACCAACAACTGGCAGTGTTTGCTCTGCTAAAGGAGTAGAAACAGACCTGTATGTCAAAACGAAACAGAACAGGCCACTACTCTGAAAAGACAGGAAACTTCTATTGCTAAGAAATCCAATGCAGCAAATACCCTACAATTTGCAGACAAGTATTTATTAACACAGGGTGAATAAAATGTTGGCTTGATTTTGAAATGAGGAACAACTTTCTGACTTTTGCTAATTGTAACTTACATACTGGGCGTTAAAATTGCAAAGCTTCATTAAATGTCTCAACGGTTTGTAGAAACCACTGACATTATACATACCTATTATTTCTCATAAAGGACACCTGGAGACATTCCTCTTGTGATAGTGCAATCAAAGAACTTCTGGAGACTGTGGTGGAATGACCCTCTTGGTCTACAATGACTGAAACAGTCTGTTGGATCATCAGGATTCAGTAAAAAAAGAGAGGGATGGACATGAAATGGTGTCTGGCATGAGGTTGATATAATTTGTGTAAGAGATGCAGCAACAGATTGAGCTCCCAGGTCCTCAAATACGAAAATCGTACTTGCTGACGTGAAAAAACAACAATTGTTAATAAACAGATATTCTGCTCTTCAATGCTCCATATGGCATTCTGATGGATTAAACACCAGCAGAGTGTTGATCACTCTAAAAGCTCATATTGAGATGATCTGGAAAATCTGTCTATCTACAATTTACGAATTCTGGTTAATTTAATTAAAATGCTGCATCACTAAGTGCCTTAATATGTGGAAAGCCATAAGCTTGTGAGGTTCCTGGCACATGCCTGCTCTCAAGAGAAGCTACACAACAAACTATCAAGAATCTCCTTTTTAATTCAGGATACAGAAAGGAAAACTGAGATAGATAATCAGTACTTACATGGAGGGAGAAGAGAGCAGAAAAACCTCCAAAACACATGGAGGGTCTGGTGACAAAGCAAGACTAAGGATGCAGTAACATAAGAGAAGCAAGGACATAGGCTGTCAAGGTACTGGTGACTTCTTTGAAAGGGGACAACTGAGGTTAAAGGAAACTAGATGGGTTATAGCTAGCAGATGGAGAAGTGAAAAAAGAGGAATGGTGTTCAGAAGAACTGTCCCCTTTGCAAGGGGACAAGGGCCAGCAGTCCCAAGAGAGAAGGAGTCCATGATCAACACACTTAGCTAAAGATAAGCCCAATGCTGCAATCTATTTTTACCAAGGAAGACTTGAGAACTGGCTTATTCTTAAATTGAGACAGGCTACAGCATATACACTAACAGTTATTGCAATTTAGCTAAGGGGGTGGTACTTGTTAATTTTCAGTTTGGTGCCAACACTATCAAAGAGCATCCTTGAGGCTGAGCCAGCTTAGAACATTTTTTCCCTGCTACAAGCACAGCTGGATGAAAGAACACAGATATTCCCAACCCCAAAATCCTCTGACAAAAGACAAGTGAGTAAACTGCTGGGATGTGGAAGCGCACGATAGTTTGACAAACAGATGGAAAACCTCTTCCTTGTCTGCAGCAGCTCTGAGTGAATGGAAGCAAAAACATTCCTGGTACATTCGTTACTGTCTCTGGAATGGACCCATGTATATTAATACTTTTCTTACACTTAATAATATCTACTTTTGATCTTGCTAAACAAAAGACAGTGAGGCTGGGTTCAGTTCTTAGGAGCTGATGCTGAGGATGCATTCTCAAACTACCTAGAGAAACAGAAAATTTTCTAGAAGGAAGGAACTGCAATTTTCCCCAGGAACATGTTAGTTTAAGCTCATTTCTTGTTAAGAAACATTAAACAGAAACAACCTTGCATTTTGTTCTGCTGAATGATCATCTTATTTGGAAAAAAGAGGAGCAGCCTCTCTAGAATGGCAATTGGTCCCCTACTTGCACAGGCAGATGAGGTTCTGCCTGCAAAACCTAGGAGGATCACTTCCTGAAACAGAAGATAGGGCACATAAAGTTGTGAAGGTGGCCTGATGTGTTCTGTATCTAACACAGTATTATAAAGGAACTCTATCACCCATTAAAGGCCACCCCAGCTGTTTCTCTACAGTTCATTGCATGATAAGAAATAACACTGCCATTTTACAATGCACACCACTATACTAATCTTCCCCACAGTGGTAGAACTCAGAAAAATTATCATAAGTAAATAAAAAACAAAGCCAGGTACTTAGAGAATAAACCCTATTTTAAAAAAGCATGATCACATTTACATTTCACTCTCCAGTATAATCTCTATGCTTCCTCTAGACTATTTCAAACTACTTTTCAGAACATGCGACTAAGCATGTTGGAGCCAAAGTTAATTACATCCATATTAAAATACAAGAGTACTGATCTTCTATACTAATACAAACATCAGAGCCAAGAAAAAACGCCTAAGACAGAGAAGAAGGTGAGGAAAAAAAAACCCAACCTCAACCTTTCTTCCTGTAAGCCTTCTCTGCTTCAGAGAGATCAAGCAGGCTGGTTTCAAAACAAGAGCAAGTGATATAACCAAACAAAAGCAGATATGAAAGGTGAGCAAACCCCACAAGCCACACAGTCATTATTACTGTGTCGACAGCACACTTGTTAAAAATGTATATTTTAATTTTCTGTATTGCTAAAGGTCCCAATTTGCCAAGGGATCTAGCTAAGCTGCCATTTTCTACCACGACAGAGTCTAATCTTTATTTAATGGATTTAGCATCTATCTTTACTAGAGTGGTCTCTAAGGGAAAGGGGAGGGGAGTATGAAGGGGCATGAAGAGATGATCAGAGCCCCCCTCTCCTTCATCCATCCGGCGCTCATGTTTGTGTTCAAAATTCAATTACCTCCTTATTGATACTTCACAGAGATATTTAAGCTGCAAACATGAAGCCCTGATTTCCCAGGGGGCCATGCCCCTCTCTATTTCACTGCTCTGCTTCCCACAGGGTGAATTCCTGAGGCGTCCATATTAATAGGTAATCAGTCACAATTCATTTATTAAACAGCTAGCAAGGTTTATCAGCCTGCCCTGATTAGCCGGAAGAAGCCACTGAATTCCTAATTTATTTATGGAAATGTAAGTGTCTTTTTGAATTCCATTCATGAAAGACAGGGTGCCATGAGTTTGGCACACTGAATTCTAACAGGGAAGCAGCAGGCAATCTGGAAATCAGGCAACTTCAGCCCAGGAAATGCACTACAGTGATTCTAGGGTGCTCAATAGATTTAGGGCCAGACCCTCATATGAGCACTCACAAGCAGGTATTGACACCCACTACAACTTGAGAATTACCATCCTGATGTCTCAAGAGTGTGGTTTAGTTGAAAAAAAAAAATCCCTAAACAGATCAGGTCATGGGATGAAATTGGGTCAAAATAATAGGAGAGAAAAAGAAAAAGAAGCATTTTTTAGAGCTCCAATAAAACATTCAGAATAGTGCTGAAAACAAGTATCAAGTAGCACTAACATACACATTTACACACAAAGTTCAGCTTTTTAAAAACTGGAGACTGTTAGATCCTTTACATTATTTTTGCTATAATTCCACCTGAACTGGCTTTAAAATGCAACAAACACTGCCACTGTACTTTCAAACTAGACACAGAAGCTCAGTGACCATGCTGGATTACCAGAAAGTAACAATGGCTACCAACAACAACAAAGTTACACTTCTATTGTGACTTAAATAGAGAAATGCATTTACTCAGCAAAATGTAGACCTTGAAGTGAAAAGACTTACATATGCACTTAATACATCTTAAGGCAATTAGGATACAGTCTCTGATAACATAAAGTTTATACCCAGGCCTCTGAAGGTTCAAGGCCATCACTGGTGAAAAACAGTAACACTTTTATTCCTTTCACCTGCGTAGTGAACACTGAAACCCATATTCACCTGAATTTTACCCATCATAGTTAATTAACCACAACTAGGATTGGAAAACTATAGAAAATGTTTAACTTTTTTCTTCTCCATACAAATTTGTGCCAAGTAAGTCCCACCGTAACCCCCCTCTGCATTTAGTGACTTCTTTGAGCACCTCAACCGGGAAGTAAACATAGGGATTTCATTTTTAAGTGTTCTGAACAAGGAGAATGTCCCAAAATGCTAAGAATGAGCACTTGAATTCATCTATGTCTAGAACTCATATGTTGATGTGATGCAGGTGTCTGAAGCGTGGGATGGCATGGGAAAACAATTTCTGGAAGAAGCATCTTTTCAATGCCCAAAAAGGTAATCAATAGCTTAATTGCCATTAATTTGTGTTTTATGCAGACAAGGGTAATTCAGTGTATTTTTCCTCCCATGAAGAGCAGCTCCTACTACTTCTTCCCTAAAAGAAGGGAAAAACAGAGTTTATAGGAAAGATTTTTTAATATGTTTCCATCACTTCATATGAAGGATTTCCACACTGTCACAACCAGCAGACATCACAGGATTTTACAACAGGCCCAAATATCTAATTAACATATGGGTCTTAACAGCCAGTCTTCTAGCCCTCATTGCCTGAGGAACTGCAGATGCTGCCAACAAAACCAGCAATAAAACAACCTGCTCCCTTCCTGAATCTGGCCATACTTCACTTTTTCTCCCTTCAGTAAATTCACAATGGTGATCTGAAGCAAGGGTTTGCAGAAGTACACAAGACAGAACTCACCATGGAGCAGGTAAAGCAGGACACTCATGTATGCTCTTACTAGGGAGCTAACTGAGCACCAAACAACATTTTTTTCACTCCCTCAGTGCTCCTTGTCATACATTAAACTGCAACACCATCTACAATGGACATCCAACTCATGCTACCCAACCATATTGGAAAATATAAGCTATAATCACATTGCAGCTATTTCTAGTCTTCTATTTTTCACAGATGTTATTTCTAATTACTTCTAGCCTTCACAGCTTTCAAAACACAGAGTGAAAGCCATACAACAGTGGCTTCCTGAAAATGAAGACAACTGCTCTAGGAGATGCAAATTGTTATCATTCATGTCAGTATATGTTTCTTCCTTGTCGATGTTTGAGACACCAGCATTCATGGCAAAATTATTACATACTGCTGTCTGTGTTAGTACATAAACCTAACAAAAGGGCTTACCTACTCAACTACCTTGCATTCCTATCCACATGTCAAGCCCTCTAAATACCACCAGCTAGCTTCCCAAGCCATCAGCTTCCCTTATGTCAGTACAAAAACATGTATATGGAAAAGCAAACCTACAAAACTATTAAGATAATAGAATTTAGTATTACAGCAAAGAACAAAGCATTACAGTCTGTAACTGCTTGACTCATTTTCAAACTAACCATTTTAAAGTCCATTTTCATTTACCCAAGACTGATAGAAAATACCCAATTGAACCCAGCATGATGCTGCATATCCACCAAGGCAGAGCTGGAAGTCATGTCCCTGTGTGACTCACAAAGGAATGGTTTGGAAATAAAACTCAAAAGTATTACATAGATATTCCTTCCTTTCTAATATCACTTCATACAACTAGATGACAAATGCCTATACTCTGGTGAAAATTACTTTTCATACTTTCATCCCACCTCATCCAGTCATCCATCTTACACATTTATTTCTAACACTCCTGTAACAATACCCGTACACTTCTAAGGTTACTACAATAATGAACTGCATAGTTACATTAAAGACTGGGATAATTATTTCCTGGCTTTCTTGCACATACAGTCAGTGCTGATAACATGTGACTTACACAAGGAACTTTGCAAACTGCATACACAAAAATTATTTCCTACACTACTTAAATGCTATAATATAAATGGTAGCAATTTATACATAGAACGGAACAGTTAGTTTGGAATAAAAATGAGAATCTCTAATTGACACTGGAGAAAATTAGATTCTAATTGCATATGCTGTATTTTGTTGATGATGGTGAGGTTAGCATTTGCAAAAATGTTATTAGTTCGTTAACGACCAACAGGTTATTAACACCTTTGTCATATAACTCATTGGAAATGTAACATTTCCAACAGCAGAGAGCCCTCTAGAGCTACCACAGGATAACAGTTCCGCAACCCACAGGGAGAAGGACTTAAACGCGGCCTAATACAACCCCTGGGCTCTCCACAGATTCTCCGTCGGCTCCAGCTACTGACCAAACCTGACCTTACCTGATTCAGTAGAACTGATACTAAACCCTAGAGTGAGAAAACAGAAGTCACATTTTAATTTGAACAAAATGGGAGCTAATATTTTTTGAATTGCCACTGAACCTAGAAAGCTTTAAGATGAAACAATAGATATCAGAGACAGTGTGCAAGGACTTAGGAGAGACTTATATTATTTGTGATACAGATGTCTGTAAAATTTCATCAAATATCCAAGAAGCCAGACCCAGATTTTACACAACAATGTGTACAGACATCGAAATAATTGGCACTTTGTGCAGCTTAACCAACAAGCGGATACATATGCCTCAGCACGCAGAAATCTCTCCATATGGAAATGCCCTATCAATGTAAAACAACTTCTACACAGAAAATATAGCGCTGAACTTTAATCAGCTTCACTGGCTTTTACTAAAACAGTGCTCATAACACAAAAGTGAAATCTGCTTAATCAGATATTAGATGCTTTTCAATTACCCCCCCCTTGTGCTTGTGCTGTAGCAACCAATCAGTGAAAATTATCTCCTCAAAATTAAATTACAAACTTATGCAGCATAGAGTTTCCTATACCCATGCCCCTGGTTACAGTAAAAAACCTGTAAGATAAATGACAGGAAAACAACCAAACGATATCCTTTAGCTCTACTGTCAAGACTTACAACGGTGAATAGCAGTAAACACAACTTTATTCTCTCCTTGTTGTGACCCAAAATTTCTGAAAGAATAAACCCACGCATTTTCCCAGAAACAAATCCCATCAATACATAACACTGTGGGATTGACAACTGAATTACAGCACACCAACCACAGGTTTGCTTCCACATTTTAAGAACCCAAGTTAAACACTGGAAGTTACGAGCTTCACTTCCTGTGTGTTAATTCATCAGGCTTAATTATGCTATGAGTTTGCAGTGTGCTCAGGGAACAACAATCTCTTGGACACCTTAAAGAATCCACAAACAGCCTTCAAACATGCTTTCATGGGCAAGTATAAAGTAATGTTTTATTACCAAAATAAATTTCTAAGAGCCAGCACTTCACTGGAAGGGAGAGGTGAAGAACAAACTTGCAATGAATAAGCTGAGAAGAGGTAGTATGTTTACTCTGCTGGCAGTGGCATTAAGCACCCTTTTTTGATCTCAAAAAGCTACAGTAAAGCCCTCCTGTACAGACAGAGACAATTAAAAACTTACATTAGGATCAAGAGTTGGGTATTTAATAGCTAAGCAATAGGTGTGTAGTAAACGTAGTAAATTCTTAATCACTATTAATTTGGTTTAGTGAGATGGGATTTTTTTTTAAAGACAGATTCTTAAACAAGGGATTTCAGGCAAGAAATTAATTCAAAGAAGCCTGCTAGCCACATGATCAAAATCTCTCCTGTGACCTTCTATACTGCACCGCTTTCCCACAGCTCCGGCTGGGTCTCATTTACAGGCTCCATTTCCTACAGTGGCCTTTTAAGATGCTCTGGAAGACTTGGAGAGAAGCACTCTCCTTAAATTCTAGTAATCTCAAAAGATTTTCCCCTAGGCCTAAAACCAGATAGACTATACTTAGAGAGTAACATACAAGTAAGAGCAATGAAACACTGTTTTCAACACTTAAATCCATAAAGTGGCTGGCACAAATTAGTATGATCTATTTTAACTTGTCCTGAATTTACTAAGATAATGTGACTTCAGATTGGGATGAGCAGGATCATCTAAAGACAGAAATTAAACAAAAATGAGACTAAAAAAAATTAAGTTCATTTCCTTCCCCTCCCTACACACTTCTGTTCTACTGTCTGACCTTGTACACATGTTCCATAGTCTTGTGATCAATCTAGTATTAAACCCACCACCCTCAGGCAGCCTATACTTTTATCTCTCAGTATTATGCAATTGGTAGGTTATCTGGTAAATACATACTTCCAAGCACCCTCAATTAGGTCAAAGAAAATGTTTTCCAAGGTCTCCCCTTTCCTATCTCTTATCAAAACTTGCCCTCTAGGTCACTCAACTTCGTGAATAAATTCCTTCTCTCCTCACAGTTTCCTCAAGTAGCAGCAACTTGAATTTCATTTTTCCTCTGCCCAAGCCAGCACAGAGACAGAAGAGACCTGTTATTTTCACTCTATAGACTCAGAGAAGACCAGTGTCGTAAGTACAAAGTAAGCCACATGAGCTCTCAGGCCAGTACAAGATCACACCACATCCAATTAATTCATACATGAGAAGCCCTTTTATAGCCATTAAAGTTAGATTTAGTTAATGAAAACAAACTGTATTGAAATGAATTAAAAAACCCAGAGGAACAATAATGAAATCAGTCTAAAGAAATCTATAAGAAGAAATAAAGGCAAACCAAAATTTTCAAAGAGATAAACGTCTAACATTACTAGTCTAATGGATACAGCTGGGGGGAAATGTAAGCTTTCATGCACTCAAGTTATTAGCTCTTTAGTTAAAACTCTTATAACATTCTATTGTTAAATTTAACAAGATACTGAAGAAATATTACATAAAAACGTAGAAATAGATATACTTTCAATAGATAAAGCTATAGAAGCTTCATGTTTCAGGGAATACACTTAAGTGCTGCTGGAGAGGCTTGGCAAAAAATCTCCCTTAAATGCTCTTCTGAAATTGTGCAGAATATTGTGTAACTCTTCACACAAAGTCCACTGTCCAGGGCAAGATACTACAAGAGTTGGTCTGACTATGGCACTTCTCATGGCCCTGTGTTAAAAGCTGTTTCTTGAATTGATAATAATGTTGTGAACTGTGCCATCACTGGCAGACAACACTAATTCAACCCAATGAGTTTCATCTGCTAATTCCAACAAAGCACTTAAAAAACAAACAAACCTAACAAAACACACAAAAAAAATCCTCAAAACCAACCACGCAAAAAAAAACCAAACCACACCCCCCACATCAAAAGGCCATCCTGGAAGGCAGGAGTACAGTTCCCCATTCCAGCTATTTTTATCTCAAGTCTACTGCTATATTTTTATACATATATATATGTACATACATACACACATTTCTAAAGGAGAAAATGTTCAGGGGAAAGTAAGAAGTAATAAATCATCACTCTTTTTTTATATAGCTTGGTCACTTCTCTGTCCTAAACCCCCAAAAGTTCATGGCTATAAATTCCAGTCCTGTTGGGACACACAGTCCTGCGCAATGACACAGAGGAAATCCACACCAAGACTGGAGAGGAACAAGAACACGCAGCCATACTCATTAGAAACACATCAGGGCAGTAAACTACATGAGTAAACCGAGGGTCATAGCAGAGTCCTCAGCTCCTTTTCCCTCCCCCCATAAAATGTATATTTCTGCAGGAGATATATGGGAACTAGCTATGAAAGTCAAGCAATTAAAAAGCATTTCTGAGGTATTCATGGGACTGTACCAGCCACAAGTGCCTGACAGCTCTACTCGTGTGCAAGTCCCTGGAGAGCCATCACACTTCAATTACTATCACTAACATTAGTCATTATCAGCCTGGCTTCATTCCCTGGGGAAGGCAGCTTGTGATGACAATATCCAGCCTCTGCTTGTAAAACAATTCATTAGGCAAAGTGGAACAGCTGGGGCAGCCACATGGAGGTCTGCAGAGTGGCCACCCCACTAGGACCTCCAGCCCCCCTTTTCCTTTCAGAGAGGGACAGCCACCGCCCCCATGACAGCTGTAAAAGCCTCTGGGGACACTTCAGGTTTAATCAGCTCTCCTTATTCTCAGGGGAAGCATTTGATTGCAAACTTAAACTAATGGCACTCAGAAGGTTACAACAATCATCAGATAAGAGGCTTTAGGGCATTTTTATCTTGTTCTAATGCTCGCAAGTTAATGAGGCAATAAGACAAGATGCTATCAGACTCAGCAGAGCAACATTATACGGAGGGGATGTTCAGAGCTGCATTTACTGGAGATGCAAAAGGTAAGGTAGTAAGTTCATTATGGATCTTACAGGAGATTTAGAATTCACACTCAGAACAACCGAGACCACTCAATAGTGACCAAAAGCTAGATTTTTCACATAGCACTGTACCAACCGATCAAAAATAAGGAAAATTGTAAGGGAATATAGCAATATTGCACCAACGTGTGTTTAGTCTACTTGACAAATGCACTGTATTTTCCTTCTCAAAGCACAAATGCAAAACAGTGAGACTGATCCTTCTGTAATGAGTAACTCCACTGCCTCTGAGCTAGCAGGGCAAATGTGCCACCAAAGAGGTAAATAATCCCTGGTTATCAGTACGAATACATACTAATAATTTTTAACCTTCATGTCACTTGGAAATATAAATATTTTTATATTTAATGTTTGTAAATGACTGAAAAGAGCCTTGCTTTTCAGATATTTTGACGGGTCCCAGGCTGAAGAGCACTTGATACTAGGATGTGTTTCATCACCACATTCTCATTTTACTTCTACTGATGATATACACAATATTCAAAAGATGCCTTCCTGTGGCATACATAGCAGCAAGCAGGGGACAAGAATAAACAGTACGCAAAACAGAAGACTTAATGATACAGGATTTACATGCTGTTTTTTTTAAATCTGTGGTTTTTCCAATGTCTTGCAAAGGAAAGTTAACATGAACTCTACCTTACAGCTGAGGAAATAGGAAGGGACATGTGAAAAGGCAAAGTTACAGAGCAGAACAGTGGTAGCGCCAGAAACTGAACCAAGGTCCCCAAAGCCATGCACTAGTGTGATTTTCACCAGGATCAGCTGCTGCTCTACAAATAGGTCCAGCTACCCTTGCTGTAGAAGAAAATTTCCTTTACTCATGCTAGAAGCAAATATTTACAAGAAAAGATTTCAGACAGAGATGACAATCTTTCCAGTATCTGTAAATACAAAGAAAATATTCTACTATCAGAGAAGAAGTAGAAAAGTTTTAACTATATAAAGACATAGATGGTAAAAGAATTTTAAATACTAAATACAGACCATTTGCAAAGGTTTGAGAGTCCCTGTCAGAGTCTCCTGAGATTTGTTTGGCACTTCTGTGTTTTTAAATCGTAATGGAAAAATGCACATAACCTTATGCTTGATCAAACTTTTCCCCATCCTCAATTCCTCCACTGACAGTACTCTACAAGTTATCCTGTCAGAATGAGAGTAGCAAAAATAGGCTTCTGACAGTATAATGTAAGAACATTTTGTTTGTAGTCATGTTTCTTTCTGTGCCAAGCATGCAGCAGGTAGAAATGCTTTAATGTGACAGCCCATTCCTTTACTTTTGTGGCTAAAAGCTCTTCAGTCAAGCCCCACTGAACCCCTGCTTGTCTAGACAGATGATGGTGTTTCCACTGTTCATTTCAGCTAAGACACAAGAACCTCTGTGCATGCTTAGGACCATTCTCTTCCTCTGCTTAAAGAATGGCACTGTACCTCCCTACACAGAAAAACAGGTTCCCCATCCCAAGTTGCACAGCATCATAATCAGCTCTGTGAATGGAATTACTTGGAAGTCCACTCCTCATTCCCAGAAAGAATGAAAGCAACCACTGTGACACGAGAATCCCTAGGTTTCTTGTTCCTAATCAGGCTGCTCACATGGAGGCAGACCATGGAGTTGCACTTGAGATCTGCTCACAGCTTACAACCTGAACCAACTGTTAGGTGCTGTGTTCAGCTAAGATTGCAGAATGCAGGCTTTGCATGAATTTACTTCTGGAAAGGATCTTAGATTGCAGAATCATCCAATAAGGGGATGATCTGGGTTACAAGGACTCAGGAGGTCTATGCAAAGCAGGGTCGATTATGGGGTCAGATCATGTCACTGAAGGCTTTATTCAGTTATATCTGGAAAACCTTGAAAAACAGAGACTGCACAAACCACCCTGGTGGTTGTACATGTTCAGCTACTAGACTGACCAATGCTAACTATTGCTTTGAGTAGCACACCAAAGATCCTGCAAAAGCCAATGGTGATGAACCAGATGAATGACTTCAGAGTCTTCAAAGAAGTTTCGTCAGTCTTCAGATTAATCGAATATCTTATTCCCCACTAACACTGAAAAGGCTCTTGACCACAGGAAGTACCTAGATCACCTTTCACTCTATCAACACAAACTCAACAGCTCTGTCCAGAAAGGAACAAACTATCGCAGCATTTCTTCCTAAAACTGAACAAACAGTAGAGGCCAAAGGGGGCTACAAGAAGAGACATTTTTAGAAGTAAATACCAGGGTATAACACAAATGTTTTCTGGTTTTTTTTTTTGTTTGTTTGAGTTTGGGTTTGTTTAATAAAGCAGGTGATATGACCTTTGTTTTATCAAAATCAGACCCACAAACTAGGTATGGAGATGTAGATAAGGAGAGGAAGAAGAGAAAAAGGAAAAAAGATGGACATTTCAATAAAGATCAAATAAAACCATCTTTCAGTAACTCAGCTTTTATTTAGGATATTGCTGTTGCATTGAGCATCACTCATTAAGATCAACAGCATTTTTAAGAGCACAGTTATCTGCCAGCTATTGGGACACTTCACACATTGTCCTTATATATAACTTTGGAAATTCAGCTACCAGAGCTATATGGACACTAACATTTGAAAAGCTCCACCCTGTATTTCCAACACCAGGCTTCAGAAGCAATAACCAATGCAACGGCAGGTGCCATCTTAGCATTTCCAACACTCCTACATTGATGCACATTTAAAAGCTATCACATAGTCACAGAGTACACACTGTTAATGATGAGCTCCCCTCTGTAAAGGGTGTCCAGTTGAATATGGAAGTCTCAATAGATACCTGACATAACAGAAAATTGGGGTTTTGCAGTAACTTTGAATATTTAAAAATGATTCTGCAAGAAAATAACTGTATTCTTACTGTCACAAAAAAAATTCAGTAAGTCACAGACAAAAAAACAACCTGACCCAAACTGTATAAATGATCAAAAGGAGATTCCATACTCACAGGTATCAATGACGGGCACCAAACAGAAAATAAAAGCAAACAGAAATTGTAGACTGTTGAACTTTTGACACATTTAGGAAAGCTTTAGTGATTTTTTTTTCTCTTTTCTCAAACTCCACCAGTATACACCACCTTCTGCAGCAAGCACAGTCATCAACGCCTGGAGATTAAGATGCTGTATTAGTACTTGCCATCAAAATCCACAACCGCACTTTCCCCTTGGAGTAGGGGAGGAGGAAAAAGGCAAAGATGCAGAAATTTCTTGAAGCTTAGAGAAATATTTATTCTACTTCACCAGCAGTCAGAGAACACCCCAAGGATCCATGCAGTATTTTTTCCATATCTGACATTTACCTAGATACAATGTTTGTTTTATGGTAAGAATGCACAATTTATGCATATGGGTAGCATCACATTTGATACCACCAGTAGACTGTATCTCCCAGATTTTCTTCGTAAGGAAAGTCTGCATCTCCTTTCTTTTTATTTTTTTTTCCCTGCACATAGAGGGCAACTCAACCACATATCCACTTATTTCAGAAAAACAATAGCAGTCAACGTCCAGACTCAATTTCCACCCTCACCATCACAACCTAATCACCTGGCAAGTTAATGCAAATCAAAGTGAACACTCGGCTGACACTGGTAGCAAACGTGTTCCTCTCCCAAGAGAGACCTGTAAAACAGGACAGTCACTGACAGCAGTACAATTACTGACACAGATATAGACTTTATGGACATGTTTATCTCTCCTGTAAATCCACACTCTCTCTCCACTCCGATTCATGAGTCATAAAGAAATTGCAGATAATGAAAAAGTTGGAGAAATTTACAGCGTGTCGGAAACCTCAGACAGCCAGAAGAAATTAAAGAGCTGACTGAGGATAAATCACACAGGTACAATTAAAACTTCCTATACCTTCTTCACTCCAAACTAGGGCAGAACCAATGGAGATGATGAAAAGTTGAGGTCATGACTCTTCTGACTGCAATAATTTCTTAACTACCTACATGTCAAAATTAGCCAATTCACAGATCACACATGAATGCAATTTCAAGTTGGCATTCTGATGTCTTGCTCTTCAACACGAGCTGCCCTGGAAGAATTCTGCCTGTAAATAAGGCAGCCAGTAAGCAGTATAAGGAAAGGTGAATTCCTTGTCCCTCTGCAGATGCAGAGTATCTCTTACCATAGCACTGTGCATTAAAATGAAGAAGAGCTACGGAGTGGGAGGAGGGTATAAGGAGAATCGGGAAAAAGGCCAAGGTTTCACATGGAAATCATAGCAGCTCTGACATCATGGTGACAAGCCATATAAACATTTTAATGGACAATGTAAGTGTTCTTTTCACCTTTCTGAAGCAATCAAATAAGATTCAAGAATTACTATGAATATAAACTGAAAACAGCCTCCACATTTTTTCCCTTCTAAGGGAAACAAACCCCAACATTTCAACTCATTGTGTAGTTCTCAAAAAATTCTGCGATCATCTCCTAACCCACAAATGAGCCATATAAAATGTGAAACATTTACTGGGAGAAGTCTACTAACTCTGCAAAGTAACTCCTTAAGCTGTGTATTACAGAAATCCAGTGTCCAAAGAGCATAATTTTGTTGTCCAGCTATAAAACTCTGCCTTCAAGCTTTGAAGCACATGAAGTATATTATTTCACATAAAGTCCTTGCCAAACACAGTACTAAATAACAAAATAAGGGAGAAATATGCTTTCAGGCAAAACTGAAACATGAAGATTCATTCAGCAAGACAGGGAATGTATTAAAAAAAAACAGAATAAAACAGTTGCTACGAAGAAAATTCTTAGCAGAGTAAAAATAACTGAAGTACATGTACCTCAACTGCTTCCTCCTATGCAGGACATCTTGCAAGAGTAAACACACTGTGTACTTAAAAGTTTAGGGACATAATGGCATACAATATTCTCTTCAGTCCAACATATTTAAAACAATGTAGGCAATTCTGACATGTATTTTCTTCCTTCTTGTTTCACATTTATATAGACTAGAAGCACTATACCTCTGGAGGTGCCAGCTTTTAACAAGTGAGCATCCTCCTTACTCCTTTGTCAGCTGCCAAGACGTTAAGCACACTGACACTGAGGCTCCTGCTGTGGGATCTAGATTTGGAGCCGTACCATGTGAACCTCTTTCACTTTATTTCCTTCTTCTTTCTCCAAAAGTCCGTTCTTTTCTCCAGCTCCACCACAACACTCTAGGGAAACTACTTCTCCAAGGAGCAAGGAAGTTTTATGTTCAGGAAAGAGTCTGCTCTTCTACACAGAGATTCTAAAACTTCATTTTGGTTAACAAGAAACCATAAGAATCCAGCTCATTTTTTCATGCAATTTCCCAGACTGTAGAGAGTCAACAAGCAGTTTTTACTAAAACGGACCCACAAGAGATTTCAAAAGATGCCATGAGATAGACACCCCAGTGATATACTCAATATTAAAACACTCTTTACTTACACATTCCTTTTGATATGTTCACTTCCTACAATGTAAGAATCTGAAACGTTTTCATACAGACCGGAACAGGAGCTAGGCAACTCTACTGCAGGAACTGGGGGCATGTTCACAAGTGCTTCAGAGCTTAAAAGGCCTCTATGTCAATTGACTCAGGACTAAAGAAGAAGTGGTTATGCTCAGGAAGTATTTTTTCTCATCAATTACATCACTGATGTAAGCCTGTTTGGGTACAAAGATCACGTTTTGCATGGAGCCTCAAGGCTGCATGTTGGTACTACGTGTAGACACTCTTGGAAAAAAGACAATCCATTACAGAAAAGGAAAGAGATGTTTCATAAGAGAATACATTATCTTCCCTCCTTTCCATACTTTGATTCTAATTTAATAACTTACACAATGTTCAAGTTTTAGAACTAAATGTCATGTCCTTTTTTTTTTTTTAGTTTAATAGATAATACAAGTTCAGTTTACCAAAGATGAAGTCCTTGATTTAAACATATCCTACCTATCATCACTATCAGCAAAAAAGGAAAAAGCAAAACAAAAAAACCTCCACTCAATGAGTGAATTCACATTCAACCATGTAAGAAAGAGCTACGCCAGCTTTGAAATTATCCATGTCAAGAGTAGCCTGAAAGGATCACAGGCAGAATTAAGCACACATTTTAAAGTATGCTATAGTTACATCCTGATGAAGGAAAAAGATGGAACTGCTCTACCCATCCAAACCTGCAAAAAAGGTGAACTTGTAGGCAGGAGATCACGATAGGTAGCATTATTCTGAGAGAAATGAAAAACTGAAGACTAACAATCTAATAAAGAGTGGCGAACTGTAAATAGCTTGGAGTTCAGAAGGATTCCTTTATGATTTTCCAGAAATTTCAGAGGCTGTAGAGGACTACAATTCACAACCAAGGACAGCTTAACTTGGGAGCAAGGTAGCTGTTCTTCATCCATGTGCCCATCCGTCTCTTGCTGTCTCTGGAAGGGTCTCTTCATTACTGGGATACCTCCAGGATTTCTTGTAGCAGTTGCTTAACTACCATGCAGTCTATCCTACTACTAAAACAAACAAATAGACAAAGTAACCCCACTCTCACACTAAAGGTCCTTCCAACCAACTACCCTGACATGTTGATGGCAAATGCCTAAAGTAGAGTATAAGAACAGCCGTACCTGCCTAGAAATCTCTTCCAGCTTTCTATATCTGCAAGATTTCCAAGCCACTGGTGCCTTCTCTGTGGTCAGACACCCCTGACAGATTTACCTTCCAATCATTTGTCTTGTTTATTGAGCGAGATAAACTCCATGCCCACAACCTCCAGTAGCAATGAGTTCTGACTTTAATGCACAGCCCAAGTATCTCCTCATGTCTGTCCTGACAGACTATTTTATTCTCTCTGGCTCTCATACTATGAGGAACAGTGAAGTCATCATCTCCTATTCACACATTCTCTGCGTTAATCAGTTTTACAGATCTTTTTCACATACTGCACTATTTGTCTCTTTCCGGCCTAAAAACTCCTAGTCATCTACTCATTCTTCATATTAAGAAAACTTAAAGGAGAAAAACAACTGCTGCTGCTGAACCGATGACATTACCACTGACTGAATAAACCCTGGCTGACTTTTCCTTTACCAATCTGTGATGCTACAAGATGGCCAACTTTTTGATGTTCACCTGACATCTCCCAGGTCATCCAGGTCTAATTCTTGCGCCCTTGATGGAGAGCATCAATAACTCTTCCACTGTCCCCTCGGTATTTAATTTGCTTGAATATATATGAAAAATAAATCAGTGTTACACAGAAAATAGGAGCAAAGTTGCTAGAGTACAGCAAAAGCCAGGGCACATAAAACCACGGGGGCTATAAACAGGGAGACTTGGTTGAGCATGTCCAGTAACTGTCTCACTGCACTTGAAAGAGAGCAAGAATTTGACACTGGATAGTCATTCTTAAATCCCTAATTTTATAGGGAGAAAACCACAAAACAGCCTAACTTCAAATAAAAAAGCAATCTAACATAGGTGAGCAGACTAGCAAAAATCACTGTAATGGAAATTACAAATGGTACTCACATTTGTGGGGTCAGTTACCCTTTCTAATATTTAAGGCAGATATAGCACAAAAGCACCATTACCTCCACAAATATATTAGGCCTTAAAAAGTCATAACCTTCTCAGGAATCCTTGCACCAGCAACATCACTGAAGCTATACTGTGATAGCATAGCAACCTCTCTGGCATCAGTGACATTTTATAAACATGGCTGTGATACCACACACACACTTTAGGATTTCTGAACCAGTATAGTGGGTGTTACCTGGAAGATACCAGCGATTCACAGAGAAGCATTATCAAGGCTTTCAGAAAGTCCCTGGATAACCACATTCCTTCAGTGACATGGTGCTTTCCCTGTTTCTCCATCCTGCCCATTTACTTTTACACATTATTCCAAAGTTTGGGAAAAACACATTTTTAGAATTTATTTTATTAAGAAAAACGTGTACTTTTCTCTGTGCATGCTCAGATACACCTCTCTATACATCTACTCAAAAGGATGACAGGGTAGACCTGTAAAAATAACTGCAATCACTGATAATAAAAATTTCTTTAGCACCTAGTTAGGTTTGCTTAAAAACAATGTATGCACTTCCAGAGCTGCCAGCTCACAAAACCAAAACTTTGAAAATCTTCTAAAGTCAGCTTTGACTCAGTTGTTCTGAAAGCTGTAATGGGCGATTACAGTGGAAAACCAGAGCTAAGTTGCAGTTACACAAACCAAATTATATTAGATGCTTTATGGTCTACAAACACTGAGTCAGGATCTGTGACTGGGGTCCCAAGTAAGGACTACCTCCCTCTTGCTTGCCACATCAGCTGGGGTTTCCTCATTCTGCAGTGCTCACTATTCTACTCCAAGCAAAGCTGGAGGGACAGAGAGGAGACCAAAAGCCCATAAAGAGGCAATGTGCCTATAACCTTCCCTCTGCCCCCCCCCCCCCCCAATTTCTGCTAAAAGCAGAGATAAGACCCACTAACTGGCTGCAGCTCACACGCAGTAGTAATGCTATGCCTCCCAAAGTCACCCTTACTACATGAAAATTCAAAGTGTTTGTTGAGCCCTGTTTCTCCTCCCACTCTTACAATAACCACATTAATAGGGATGGCAAAATCCACACCAAAGCACAATTTATAATACTAAAAATGGTTTCAATGTATTCTAACCAATACAATAACTTTTTAATGGAAGGCAAATAGAAGCTGTAATGAGAGAACAGACGCAAAAAGAGAAAAGCAGTAACAAGCTAGAAGACGAGATAAGAGTTTTACATAGCTTAAAAAACGAGGCAAGGAAACACAAAGACCTCAGGAGAGATATTGAATTGTTTTGGGGTTTGTTGTTTTTTTTTGGGTTTTTTTTTGTTTTTTTGTTTGTTTGTTTGTTTTTTTTAAGATTTTATTATTATTGATACCAAGTCCTGAGTGTGGAAGCTGAAGAACTCCAGAACCACCTTGTAGCAAAGAATAAATACACAAACCAGAGATCTAAGGATAGCCTATCCTTCAAGAGGAGAGTAAAGGAATTAAAATCATTGGTTCACACTACAAAAAATCCTGCTTCATTCAAGCAAGGCTGACCTTCAGGTGAGTTCTCTGCTATGGAAGGGAAGAATATTCTGCCAGGAACAGATAGGGGTGAGCAAACACCCACCTACTAGTGTGCTAGGAGGACAGCTGTAGAAGAGATTCTCCATGATCACCCTGAAGTTCCTTTCTAATCCACAAGGAAGATATTCAATTAAGTAATCAGCAAATTAATGGTGCAAAGCCTGCATCATAGTAAAAGGCAGATGAAATTACAGCTCATGAAAGGTAAACCAACATCAAAGATAAGCAACTTATGTTGCCTGCATTGGAACTAAATGTATTAAGTACAACTGAAGCTAGAAGATATATAGCTGGACTGATCAACAGCTATCTTATTCAGAGAGTAACTGAACCTCCTGACAAGGGAAGAACAGCATTATCAAAAATAGCATTAACCATTTCAATTGTCAAAGGATTCCTTTGACATTATCACCCCACACACTCAGAGATTTTCATGTTATCCAATAAGGCTACTGCAGTCTAAACAGACAACCTGCTATACCAAATAGGAATCATAGCTGAGGGTAAGAGGCCCAGCTCCTCAGGTGCCCATATAAAATACCACAGGAAGGTCTGCTGGAATTATTCCAGCTGAATGACATTCAGTGTATCTCAGACCTCTAACAGTAAAAATCACCTCTGACATTTCTAGTCATCTGTTTCTTGAACTTACTGTTACAAGCCAAGCAGGGCAAGTGTATTCAGTTTCATCTGATAAAGAAGAGCTTTCACAGAACTCTGCACTAATTAAGATATAACCACTTAAGTCACATGAGAATATGCAGCTTAAAATGCAAGCCACTGAAATAGCAGCGACTGTAAAACTGGCTACTTCTAAAAAAGTGGAGGACAACTGTAAATCAAACCAGGCATCAAACAAGTAGGAAAAAACATGTAAGTTATGCATAAACAATTTAATTTGACTAACAGAAGTCATGGGCATTCAAAATAGGAAAGCCAGAGTTACAGAAGTAAAGGTAACCCCACAGGAAAAAGAGGAGAGGAAGTTAGCTTCAAAGAACAGATGTACGAGAAGCAAGAAGAAAAAAAAAAAAAAAAAAAAATGGCCAAAAAGTCTGGGACAGCAAGATATATGTATATAAGAATGTGGAATCCAGATAATAGTACTCAACCACCCATAAACAAAAGCAGCGAAGATGGATAAAGCATTCAATACATTTGTTCTAAGTTTGTCAAGAATATTTATATAGACATTTATATAGGCAAAATAAGACAGTTCATATGAATTTAAGAAACAAGGCATTTAATTCAGTAATTATTTATTTATCAAACTACACCATGGTAAACAAACTGCTCAGATTTCAGTTCTATCATTGCAGTAGTACCTCGATGAATAAACTTTTCAGAAGGTACCCAGCCCCATCTGTCACTTTGCCTGATGAATTCTAATGCAAAATTAACATGAAGTGTGCTGTAAACTGGTTCAATAACAGACCTCACAGCATAATTACAAAGTCACTCAACAGCTACATTTGTCATGGAGTGCTGCAGGAATCACACTGGCCCTATACAGCATTTTACCAATAACTTGGATGAAAATAGAAACCTTTGAAATATAAAGTATTTGAGATGGGATGAGGAAGAGGACAGCTGGAAGGAAAAGTAAGTTTCTAACACAGTGAAGCAGAGCTGTTTCTCTGACTCAATACAGGTAAAAAGTTTAAAGATACGGTAAAAAAATAAACCAAAAAAAAACAACCAAAACCAACCAAAAGAGACAGAGCACATTGAGAACAGGAAACATCATGAAAACCAATCATGATAAAAAGAACTTCAAAACCTGAGTGAAACAAGTTTTCTTAAAGAAAATAAAAGTAGCAAGACTTCTACCGGAAGCCTCATCCTGCCATCTAGAGGAGACTGGTCAGCACTGGGTTTAACCCTGATTTTGATAGCCATGACTTTCAATTAACAGCCAAGTTCAATTTCTACTATTAAATTTCAATACACAAAGATATAATCAAATCCAACACCTCTGGAACGAAACCACAAGTCCCTTAACTTTATTAAAAGATATTTTGGATTTTATTTTTTGTTTTCTCACTTATCTAAGTCTGTAAGAGAAAAGGACTTACAGACAGTAGTAAGAAAAATAAGTCTCGAGAAGCTCTGTTCAAACTTTGCATCTAATTTTCTGTTAGATTAAGACAAACATATGATGCACAAAGCATTCAATGAATTATAACCTAAAGGAAAATAGACTTCAGTAACAAGAAGTTACAAACATGGAGAGGTTTCACAAAGCTTGAAAATCCAAGATTTCAGTTACTATAGACTAGGAGTTATAACTGCTGGACCTCAAAATATTTCACTGTTCACTCACTTTGTCTTCTTTCTGTATTTATTTGTTCTCAGCAAAAATAAATGGAAATGCATGCAACAAATAGTAATGAAACAACAACCTTGTCAGCCTTAATGTAACTCAGGCTCTGCTTCCACTCCATTTAGCAGAACATTTAGCTGCCTGACATTTAAGGCTATAGCTTAACTGAGAAAACAAATCATCATCCAATCTGTTTGACTCAGTTTTACATTATTATATTTTAACTTCTACTCCATTAAACACTTTACACAGCTGTAACATGTTAGCACTGAAAGCAAAACTTGCAGGGAGTATGATAAAATAGGCTTAATGATCTGTGCATAAGGAAGACTTAGGATACCCTAGGTTTACAGCGAGGAAGATTCTAAATGTCCGTTACTGCTTTTTTGTTACCCACTGAAAGGAAGGTGAAAGACCTCTAAGTTTTAAAACTTTAGATGTCTTGTGTAGCCCAAGAGTAACTGCAACTAAGGTCTACACTAGAGCAAAATTAAGCAGAAAATAATTAAACATGTTAGTATGTACAGGTTGCATTTAAAAGAAACGCAATACTCTTGACATCCTCAGAGCTGGATCAACCTGTTAACATTGGAATCCTAAACGTGATGGTGAAAGCAGCTTCTTTGTGAGAAAAAAAGATAAAAATTGGCAGCTTGTAAGTGGGATGAAGGTCAACTTCAGTACTCAACAACATCACCTCTCAGCACAACTGGGGTGCGGGGGAAGGAGAAGAGGAAAAAAAAACCCAAAGACAGCTAAAGAAGCAGAAAAATGTATGAATACTGAGTGACACGAGAATCCTATACATAAGTGTAAGTTTCCCTGCTCAAGAAGTTTGACAGAAGCACTGCCACAAGTATTCCAAGAAATAGCTTTAGTATCTGAGCAGGGAAATTAAGCAAAGTAACCTGATTTATCTCAGGCAACATTAAGTCAGGATCATAAGTTTACGTGCCACTAAACAACACCAGATTGACATGCGTCCACTTGTTACCTCTGCATGGCTTCTCCCATGCAAGTAGGCCATAAGCTGGAGATGCAAGCTTGCACTCTCATCCTGTTTTGTAAGGTCACTGTGACTGTCAGACACTTGCCAAATCTGCCAACACACTTTTACAGCCACAGATGTATCCTGACCACATGCTTTAGTGGGAAAACTCTCAATGTATTCAGTCACATCTGTGTACAGCACTTACATTCATCCAGTCCCAGCTGATAAGCCAGGTTCTGCAGGCCACGAACTTTTTCCATTAGGTTAGCAGTAGTGAGGCTCCCCAACTCTAAGAGAGAAAAGTGTGAATTTTAACACTGTTGATAGCCATCTAATGATAGTTTACCTCTTTAATACTTCAAGTCATGCTTCTGACAAGATCTATTTCCAGTGAACAGAGCATGTTCTAAAATCAGATTGATGGCACACCTGATTTTACCATAATGAGAAAATACCAGCTTTTTCTGCTGAAAAAGACAGCCACTCATCTGATTCATACTGTAATCAGCTACAACTGCAATGTGCTAACTTGCCCCATATTTTGGGAGTTCTTGTAAATTCATTTTGCTATGTGAACAAGCTGTAACAGTATGCAACAGTATGCAAGTACATTAATACTATGAACATTAATAATGTATGTTTAAGCACGTTTCTTGCAGCAAGTCAATTTGTCCCACTTTGTAACAGTTTAACTACAATTCACAAAAAAAGGCAGAACATGTTCAAGGACGTTTACTGCAAACTAATAGCTATAACATGCAGCAAATCTACATGCTAGATAGCCCTTCTGTAAGTTGCTCACACAGCATTACTGTCCAATTAGACATTCTAGATCTATGAGTGAAGAGGCACATGGCCACTGAATCTCTGAACATGTCAAACAATAAGTCTACACTGCTCACCAAGTTTGATCAGCTAAGCTCCACCAAAATACTCATGCCACCTCTCAAAATACAAGAGACACCCACGATACTTACAAAGCGAGAGACTGGTAAGCATGGTAAGTGAAATATATTTTTGCATTATACTGTTTCAGCTGGTTCTTCCATGCTTGTTTTGAAAAGTCAGCCTGGCATTTGGATATTCTCTTGGAGATAACTGGATTCATTACAAATGGATATCATTAATGGGACAGAGAGACTCCTGAGCTGGAGAACCGGCAGACGTGATGGCTAGAGACCTGAGGCCACTCTGCCACTTCCCAAATATTTAAAGAACATATTTTAAGCCTCTCAAGTAAGTACTGAATTCCTATCTGCTTTGGAGATCTTACTTCAACCCACAGTGTCCATACTCACCTTTTAACATGTCAATATCATCATTTTCTAATTCAGCCATCCACTTGGGAGGGGAACTTGTAATAGGCTGTTTTGGGGGAAAAAAAAAGTTCATACTCAGGTGTTTTTAGAGTTATACAGAGAAGTCCCTGACAGGAAAATTCCAGATACTCTGTAGAAATATTTTTATGTCTAATCTTGTTTGCTAGCTTTCCCCAGAGTTTTTAGAGTTAAAAAAAGCACACTACCACCCATAAGCCAAAGCCAGTATGAAAATCATAACACAGAATCATAGAATGGTTTGGCCTGGAAGGGACCTTAAAGCTCATCTAGTTTCATGACCCTCTGCTACAGGCAGGGACACTTTCCACTAGACCAGCTTGCTCAAAGCCCTGTCTAATCTGGCCTTGAACAGTTCCAGAGATGGGGCAGCCGCAGCATCTCTGGGCAACCTGTGCCAATGCCCCAGCACAGTCCCAGTAAAGAAGTTCTTCATTCTATTCCAGCTAAGTCTATTCCTGTTCAGTTTATAACAGTTCCCCCTTGTCTTGTCAC
>JASSUY010001741.1:27493-41038 GCA_032466535.1 Forpus xanthops
GGTGCTTGGGGTGGGCGGCGGCGGATGGCGCTGAGGGTGAGGCCCCGGCCCCGGCCCCGGCTCGGCATGGCATGGCAGGAGGGGACAGGGGAGGGGAAAGGAGCGGGCGGCGGAGGGGGGTCGCGGCCCACCTGCCCCAAGAGGTGGGGCGGTACCGAGCGGGAAGCCGCTAATGGCGGGGGGTGGGTGCTTAGACGGGCTCGTGCGCAGGGCTGGGGGCTCTGAGGTGGTCGGGAGCCCTGAGGAACCAGGCTGTTCTTTGCTTTCTCTCCCGTCCAGCTACCGCGGAGACCCGGTACCCCCTGGATCACCTCGGTCACTGCCTCTTTCTCCTCGATCTCGGTGGTGAGTGCCTGTCCCTCGGAGCAGAGCCGGGGGGCGGGGGAGGCTGTGGGGTCCGTGAGAAGTCTTCTTTCGTGAGGTAGTGGGGGCCAGCCCAGCCCAGCCCCCTTCCCTGAGGCTCCCGGTTGGTGTATCTGGAGCAAACATTCGGGGCTGCCCGTGCACCGGGCACGAAGGGCCCCGCTCTCAGCAGGAGGGGGGGAAAAACAATTGAATGTCAGATTCGTTTGGCTCCGGAGCTGAGAAGCGCCGTTTCGGGCCGCTCCCGCTGCGGGTCCCGGTATAACCGTCCAGGGAATCACCCCGCGTTATTCCGTGTAGCGATGGAGCCCTGGTTGGCCCAGCGAGTATACCCCTAAGGGCGGTATGTTAGCTCTGTTTTTCTCCATGTGCCTTGAGTAGCACGCCGGGTTTTTTTCCCGAGTTTTAGATTTCTTTTACTATGTGTAATATTCCTACTATAAGATCGGGAAAAATGAATGTAGAATATATGGCTAATGATAATACGTGAAAAAAAAGGTGGTATTGACCTGTCATATCATCCATTTGTGGCAGAGAGAGAATCTGGTTTTGATTGGGCAGTATTGAAGAACTTTACTTATTATAGTACCATTTTTCTTCTAGTACCCATGGCTGTACACTCTCTAGGTTCTGAACAGCTAAATCATGATTCTCCCAAAAGTTTACTTTACTACAGTCCTTGTGGTAAGCATAGCAGGCTCATTCTGTACAGGAGAAAGGTGGTGATCTTATGGAAAAAGTGTGATCACTCTTAATCCAGCATTTTCTGGCTCACTTAAAATACTTTTTCGTTGTATGTGCGATTTTCTTGATAACCCTTTGAAGCAATTTGGGGAAAAAAAAAATCCTTAAATTCTGCTGCACTGAAGTCCATGTGGGTCACAAAGTACTGGAACTTGTAGGTCCACTGAAGAGACCTTTTCTGACAGTCAGGAAACTCAGTCAAGGGACTCAGATTTCCTGCCCTTCCTTCCAGGTTCTAGAGGGGGTTGTGTTTTCATAGGCACAGACTTCTGCCTCTCTTTCCCAAGTGTAATTACAGCTACATAATCATCTGCAACATTTTATTCTTGATTCACTCCTGGTCTTGCACCCTAAATCACTAGGTCTTGCTTAACTATTAACAGTCTTACTTGGTACTTATTCTAGCTTCCCCTGGTTGTCCAGCTCTCATTGCTGTTCACTTTTTTCACTGTCATCCACTTTTCACTATCATTGTTTGTCCAGTCAACACCATTTACTATTCCTAATTCTTTCTCTCATATCTTTCCTTTCATCACACCTTTGACAGCATCCTAATCCTCATCTTCCTCTTGTAATTCCACATCATAATTTCTTTACAGAGTTTCTTGATATGTTTGGGTTTATATCCCAGTTCTGTCCCATTTTTGTTCTTCATGCAGCATTTTTGTCTTCATGCAGTTGATCTTTCTCCTTCCTCTTATCCATTCTCCCCAAGCCACTGCTCTGTAGCATGATTAACTAACTGGTTCTTGCTTTCTTGTAGTTCTCTCTTTACCTCCCAAAATCAACTCCTAGTTTCTGGTTTCTTCATTTATACAGTCCCAATCTGGTTTTCTGCATGATATAGTTCTGTTGCCTATCCAGTGCTAGTTATAGCTTCTACCTCTGCTTTTCCTTCTGTTCTACATTTACCTGAACTTCTTCCAAACTTTCATATTCTCTTCTCTGCATCTGAGTTAGAAAGTTCTGTTGTCTGTGCTGCCTGCCCAGAGAGTCAGGCTCCTTGCTCTCAGTTGCAGGACCAAGCGAGGAGCAGGGAAAGACCTATTTCATGCCTGTAGCTATTGGCTGGAGAGATAAACCTACCTAGTGGCTTGATGGAAAGGAAACACATAGCATAGTGTGCACTAGGTACATGGAATTCTCATGAGGTTTCTTCTGACCATGTTTTTTCAGTTTTCTACCTTAGTAAATAGTTAAGTAGATTGAAATAGTTCTGAACATAAGCATAGCAATGTATTTTTCTATAGCTTTTTATAGAGAGAATTTTGGCCATTTTGATGTGAAGTGAGGAAAAAAATGGGCGAGAGAGCATGAAAAATTTCAGCCTAAGCAGTTAGCTGTCAACACTGGATCTAGACTCTCTAGCAGGCAGTATAGCGGTAAATGCTGAAGGCACACTGGTGTTTAGGTACCTTAAGATGAAGATCACTTACTGTCCAATATTTTCTCCTCTACAGCCAACAACCAAACTTTTCATTGATGGGAAGTTTGTTGAGTCCAAAACTACTGAATGGATTGATATCCATAACCCGGTAAGTGAAATGATCTCAGCTTATGTATTAGTGATCACTGGTGCAGCAAGGGTCTGTGCCTCTGTTCAAGCATTTGGCAAAAGGGGAAAGTACATATATTTTGTGAGAAAGGTTTATACTTAGAGCTTAAGATGGATTTTACAGTGTGTAATTGCTTCTCAATTTCCTTTTCACATGAAATGTCAGTCTTAGGAAAGTGATGACCTCCTTTATCTCCCCTGTGTAGTAAACCCCTGATCTCTGGAAGGCTAGCTTAAACTCCGCTTATGGGGTTTTTTTGCTCCTAGACAGGCTCTGTGATCAGTATGTCAAATTTCTGAAGGGTTTCTTTCACCCTGTATGTGAAATAAACCAGGTGTGATTTGGTGCCAGCTGAGTCCTGATAGAGACTGATTTCACTCTCAGACCAAGGTGAAAAATGTTGACAGCTGAAGCTCCTCTCCTTTCAGAGTTTCTAACTGTGAGACACAATACTTACAGTGAATTTATAGGTTAGATGCTATGCAGTGCAAAATAATCTTAGACTAGTAGCATTTGTACTTGTCAGAGTCCTCCACCAAATACAAATAAGGTTGCATTTGTAACTCTTACCCTTCTGACCCCCTTAGTAAGCACTTAGTGATTTCTAAAACTTTTCTCTGTAGAGCCCTATTTTGATTTGCTGTGTGGAGGTGATCAGAGCAGTGAGCTGTGTTTATGAAGCTCATTTGGTCTATATGTGGCAATGACTGTTCTTGTTTAATTTTCTTTCGTTTTGAATACTTTCTCTCTTAGTGATGTCCCTGATGTTTTTGTCATGTCAAAACAGACTGAATTTCTAAGAGTGTATTACAAGGAAGTTAAACTGGCAGTGACAAGCTTTTAAAGTTACAATACTGTGGAACTAAGGTTGCTGGTAAAAATCTTACTTTGGCCTAGTGGTCTAGGTAAATTAACATCAGTGCCAGTGCACAGTCAGATACTGCTCTGCAGAGGAACTTTGCCTCTTTTAATGTGCAAGAGGCACACTAGATGAGCCAAAATGATGTAGAGGGAAAAGCCCACAGTCCAAAGAAGTCCACACTTACTGGAAGCTTCCAAATAGAGAAGTCACTTCAACTCCCAACTTGGAAATCAGCATTGCATTTGCAGCTTTCTGGGTGCCAAATTTGAGATGTGTAGAGTGCAGGTTTTCAGAACTCTTCCAGTTGTAGCCCAGGCCTTTTGTGTGCACCAAGGAAGGAATCTCTTTGATGTTCTCCCCTCAGATCCTTTGAGAACAAGGAAATTAGGTGTGCAGTGTGAAAGGACTGTTGACTAGTTGGCAAGAACAGGTGGAAAAATTGAGGTTTGCTGCAGTTTGTTTTTTCCTTCAGGCCACAAATGAAGTGGTTAGCCGTGTACCAAAAGCCACAGCCAGTGAGATGGAGGCAGCTGTGGCTTCTTGCAAAAAGGCATTTTGGAACTGGTCAGAAACTTCTGTTTTGAGTCGCCAGCAAATCTTCTTGCGTTATCAACAACTCATCAAGGACAATCTGGTGAGACAGCATGGCTTTTTGTGATGGCTGTTACTGAATGTGTAGCAATTGACTTTAGGAATTGGGAGACTTGGGTTTTACATAGCTCTTGATGAGGCATTGTTGCCACAATTGAGAAGCCAACTGAGACACTGGCATTCAGAGGTGTAGCAAAGCACTCTCCATCAAATGGGGACAGAGAGGCAGTGCTTCTCAGGGAATATTATTCTGCATTTCTCCCTTTGCCAGAAGACCACAAGAGGAACAAACTTTTGGCCTTGATGGAGAGTATGCCAGCTGGTAAAGTAGTGGGAGAAGTATGTTACTATGTCATTGGGTTTCCCTGATTGCCTTTTCAGTGCGTCTGTGGTGTGACATCTGAAAGCTGTGCGGTACATACCAACCCACTGTTCTTTCTGTCACGTGTGGTTTACTGGCTCCTTGTTTATAAAGAGTGAATCAGTCAATGTGGCTTTTCTGGGTTCTCCTCAGTGTGTTCATTGTGATCTTCAGCTCTCTTAAATTGTCTTATCCCTGCACCCTATTTCATGGGCAGGCACTTCTCTAACATTCATAAACTTTCTGATTTCCATTTTCAGAAAGAAATATCAAAACTCATCACCTTTGAGCAAGGGAAGACCCTGGCTGATGCTGAGGGAGATGTGTTCCGAGGCCTCCGTAAGCTGCTGGCTGCTCCTGTTAAAAAAGGGGCTTTGAGAACCTGTAGGAAGGGAAGGAGGTCTTCTGAGCAACTCATTGCTCTGGGATTCTGCACATGTAGCTCCCTTCATAGCCTTTTACTGAGAGAAAAGGGGCAATTGTAACTAACCTGAAAAGTTCCCTCAGTTTCCTAAAATCACTTCCAAGTTATTAGTTCCTTCCTTTTCATAGGAGTGACTACAGATTACTCTGAAGGGGTAAGAACTTCTCACTTGTACTCAGATAACTAAGGTTTCATTGCAGATGGTGCAAGTAACACTGTACCTGTGCTGCTTTTACTGGGGCTGTGTGTCTTTGTTCCTATCACATTGACATATAATGCACTTGAGAGAGAATCTATTTACAGTGAGCTCACAGTGCTTGCAGAGCAAAGGGATTTTCTGGAGCACAATGAGTTTTAAGTTGTGGGTAAGAGGCTGGAAAAAAAACTTGGATCAAGGCAGTTGTAAGAAGGTAGTTTGGGGACCAATTGGTAATATAGTGGCATATTGCCGTTTCTGCTGCAGAGGTGGTTGAACATGCTTGCAGTGTGACATCCCTCATACTGGGAGAGACCATGCCCTCCATCACTAAAGACATGGATGCTTATACCTACCGTGTGCCTCTGGGTGTGTGTGCTGGAATCGCACCATTCAATTTCCCAGCCATGATTCCTCTTTGGATGTTCCCTATGGCCATGGTTTGTGGAAACACCTTCTTGATGAAACCATCTGAGCGTGTGCCAGGAGCACTCATGTTCCTTGCCAAGCTGTTTCAGGATGCTGGTGCCCCCGATGGAACCCTGAATATCATCCATGGACAACATGAAGGTAATAATAGCCCTTCTTGGCAGATGGCTGGAGTGTGTAAGTGTGGTGTGTTCAATGGAGGTACCATTTGGAGAGTTTGATACTGAAGCTGTTAGATAGGTTTGAAAAAATGCTTCAGCCCTTCTGATGGAGGTGAAGGGAGGTGACTAGGAGATTCTCTGCCATCTTGTACCAAATCTCCAGGAGATATATATCGTGGACAAAATTTTGGGGGCTGGGATCAGAGTTCCAAAAGGATGTTAAGTGCTCAGTGGTATTTAGCAACCTAAGCTTCAACTGAAATACATAGATAAATCATCCCGGTTTCACAAGGAGGCCTAACCTAGAATTTAATGCCTCACTGAATATGCATTGGGTGCCAGTATTCTTGCCTCCTAAGACGGTATTTTTGACAGCACACAAGTACCTTCAGAACATGAGGGTGCAAACAACAGTTACTTTGCTTTGGCATCACTCAGGCACCTTGGGAGATGCTCAAAGCATGAAGAGATGGCAGAGAGCCAAGTGTATGAGGACAGGGGCAGGAGAACACATCCTGAGGAGTTAATGGGCATTAAATAGGTAGTGGGGGAAACACAGGTGTAAGAAATACGGAATTCTGAGAATCGTAGAATCATAGAATAGTTAGGGTTGGAAAGAAGAAAGATACACAGATTTAGCACTGTGGGGATGAGAACAGAGGGAAGCATTTGTGCACCACAGTTATAATGTATTATTTCCTATTTGAAGCTGTGAATTTCATTTGTGACCATCCGGATATCAGAGCAATCAGCTTTGTGGGATCTAACCAAGCTGGCGAGTACATCTATGACAGAGGATCCCGGAATGGCAAGAGAGTCCAGGCCAACATGGTAATGCCTTTGAATAGAGCACACTTCAGCATGTAGACTACCTTTGTCTCCTTTGAATGTTAAGAAAGACCATGACACTCAGCTGCAGGAGCTGACTTTGATACTTGTAGTTAAGGGATGAGGCTGTCCTTGCTGGCCTGTTGGTAGCAGAGACATAGCTACTATATGAGGACACTGCCAGAGAGCCAGACACCCAGAGGGCTGGGGTGATTAATAATGGGAGACTGTGGATGTGTTACATTTCAGGGAGCCAAGAACCATGGTGTGGTGATGCCTGATGCCAATAAAGAGAACACCTTGAACCAGCTGGTTGGAGCTGCTTTTGGGGCAGCTGGCCAACGCTGCATGGCCCTGTCTACAGCAATTCTAGTGGGAGGAGCTCAAAAATGGCTGCCAGAGCTTGTGGATAGAGCAAAAAATCTACGTGTAAATGCAGGTACAGACTGTGATAATTTCTTATGAGGTACTTCACTTCTGTACAATTGTAGGTTTTTAGGTCAGTTGCAGTGTGTCTCTTGAAGCTTTCTGCACTATAGATTTAATGCGTAGAAGTAGGAGCTATGAGATTGTCTGGATTGAGAAACGTAGCCCTAAACTCGGGAGTTAGGAACATGAAGGAAGGCTTGGCAGTATGACTGATGCAAGGTTTACAGGATCAGTCTTGTTTTAACTGCAACTTTGAGGTTATGGTTACCTCAAACCTACCATTTATATTTTTATATATATATACTTGGGAGATCTTTACCATTTCTTGTAAGCATGCAATAAAAAGGAAAAATGGAAGCAAGTACTTTGGAAAAACTAGGCTTGTTAATACTAGGATAATGATCTTTTGTTTATGTTCAGTAGTCCTGCAAAGGGGAAAAGTTTCCTTTCTGAGAAGAATCCATTGTCAAATTTTGGCTTCCCGGTGATCTAAACTTATGCTTATACTTAGGCTTCTCTTATTTGTTGATTATGAGAGTTGCAGACTATTACTCCTCTTCGTTAATGTCTCCAATCTTTGTTCTGCATCTCAGAAACATCAGGAGTTTCACATTTTTCCTGCCAGTGTGGTTAGCTCCTTGATGCCTGTGAAGATGAAGCTGTCAGGGTTAAAAACTTGGCATCTCTGCCTCTTCATAGGAGACCAGCCTGGAGCAGACCTAGGGCCTCTAATCAGCCCCCAGGCTAAGGAGCGGGTTTGCCATCTGATTGAGAAAGGAGTACAAGAAGGTGCCAGCCTTCTCCTAGATGGGCGTAATATCAAAGTGAAGGGTTATGAAAATGGCAATTTTGTTGGGCCAACGATCCTTGCCAAAGTCAAGGTAAGATGACCAAACCAAGTGCTTGATGGTGTATATTGCAGGGACAACTGAAATAATGGGTTACCCAAATCAGTCAGTGTCAATAATTACCACATAGTAAAGCCCTGAAACAGCTCAGCTTTCCCTTGCACAATTCCAGTGAAGTGCTCATTGTCATACTGTTGGGGAGGTGATAAAAGAATTTGCAACATACTCTGAATGAGGTTAATGATCTTAAATTGAATGGATTGCAGCCAAATAAAAGAAGATACGGGCAGTTTGTACCATGTTAAACAAACTGTCCATGGAGCATAGTGTACTTGCTGTAGTAGTGGCTAGCAGCTGATGCCTAAGGAGGAGTATAAACTGCCAAACCTGCAGTTTTCCTTCCTCTGTTATACATTCCTGCAGTTTGCAGTTTAAGGACTTGCAGAAATAAAAGTTAAATACTTGGAAATCTTAATGAGAATAATACAGAATAACGTACAAAAATCTCTTGTTTGTCCAATATATCCATAACTTTGTTGAGTGAGCCTCTCAATATAATGTATGCTGTGCAAGAGATGGACACTACTGTGGGGAAATATTCTTTACCAGGTATATCCACATGACTTTTCTTACCTAAATTCATTCTTTTGTGTTTATGCAATTAGCTGGTATGGTTCCTTAATATTTAAGTATTCAATTCTTCATGGGCCTTTTGGTGAGTGATTCCATGAGATCAAACCAATTTTAGTAATTCTGCTATTGTACTTTATTAATTTTATGCTATTATTAGTTTTATGCTATTACATAACTCAGGCTTTTAATATAGCTCAGCATTTTCTGGTCTCATTTTCATTAAACATCTTAAAATGCTTCATGTTCCTGTGGTGTGTCATAAATACTGTTAGGTATTCAAAAGCAAATGTTTCACTGTGGTTTTATGATTCTTAGTTTTCTTACAGAATAGTTAATAACATAGTAAGCTATGTAAAACTTAAATTTGTCAAGTGAATGTTTTGTAGTTCGCTGTACTAGCTATTACTGATTAAAGTACTCTCCAGCTGGTGGTTTTGTCTATGTCAGATATGCTAATTATCAGACATAAATCCTAGACACTGAATTGGACAGCAGGTTCTAGTCACTTTGTCAACAAGAACTAAAGTAAACTATTCTGAATTAACTGAATTAAACTATCCCAGTCCCAATCAGCCTTGGTCAAAGTAGAACTGTGAGGTTATGCAGGTGGTGAAAGCAGAAAGAGCTCTTGAGATGAGAAGCAGTACCCTTTTTAGTGGACTGTGTAGATGCCAGGGCATGGGAAAGAGTGAAAAGGCAAGGAGGACTGAAAGATGGCCTTTGGCAATGTAGTATGATGGGTGATCCAGGAAATGCCCTGAGCATTAGCAGTATGTGTGTTTATTGTATCCAATCTACTAGGATATTTTTATTTTACTCTGTTTATTATATTCTGTATACAAGCTGCTTTTTCTGCTGTTCGTCTTGGCAGCCAAACATGACTTGCTACAAGGAAGAAATCTTTGGACCTGTCTTAGTGGTTCTGGAAGCAGACACTTTGGATGATGCCATTGAGATAGTAAACAGCAATCCCTATGGAAATGGAACTGCAATCTTTACCACCAATGGAGCCACAGCTCGGAAATATTCTCACTTAGTAGATGTAGGGCAGGTATGTTCAAGCTAAAATTGTTGCTGTTAGTACTCACCATTTACCATGAGTAGCCATCCAGCTGTAGTGACCGATCAGGGACTACTCAGACAACAGTACTCAGCCTCAGATTTAAGGAAACAAAATGCGTTAGCTTTCTGAGAGTGCTCTGCAGTCTGTTCCTTCTTGTGATTAATATGGTAGCTTTCCTTTCTTATAGGTGGGTGTTAATGTTCCAATCCCAGTACCTCTGCCCATGTTCTCTTTCACTGGCTCCCGTGCTTCTTTCAGAGGTGACTCCAATTTCTACGGCAAGCAGGTAACTTGCTGATTCAGAGTATGCTATTGGGTTGAACTTTGATAAATCACATTATAAATGGCAATGGCGAGATGGTTGTCAGACCTCATTAGTAATGAGACTTTAAAGCCCTCTTGACCAGGAAACTGAAGTGCACCAGTGATCACAGCCACCATAATGCATGTTACAATAGCAAATTCTATCAAGCGTTTTTTTAGGAGCTTGAGAAGGGAGCAAGAACTAAGTAGCAAGCTTTCTCACAGAACCAGAATCTTTGGGGAACTAGTAAAAAGAACAGGCTGCCAGGAATTGTTCCCAGTCATCTTTTTGTAGATAAAGCAAAAACTGCTTGATACACCACTAAAACAGACCTGAAGAATTCATAAGGCCAAATATCTGCTTCACATGTCTTTACTTTCCTCCAGGGATTGCACTTCTACACGCAGCTGAAAACTGTAATTTCACAATGGAAAGAGGAAGATGCCACCCTTACCAAGCCTACTGTGGTTATGCCAACTATGGGAAACTAAATCAGCCTTTGCAGATGGTGTTCCTGGTGCCCTTCTATGCTGCTCTTCCCAGCTTTGTCCCAGTTATCATCATTTTCTTGGGAATGAATAGAAAGCTCCGTTTTCTCAAGGACCTCTGTTTCTGAGCAGATCAGGCAGGCTCATGTAATGCAGTCTCGGTTTTCTGTTGCTGTCAGTGTCTTTTGGCTAGTGGAATGCAACTTTTTACTTACAACCTACTGCAAACAAAACCGCTATCTAACTGAAAAGGCAGGCAGTGAGATAGGTCTTGATTTGCATTTATTTCCAGAACCTCTGAACTTGAACATTCCTCTGGTTTCCACTTCAGTTTCTTTAGCCTTAGTGACTCACTCCTGGCTACATCTTGATGCAATTTTCTTTCAGCTCTTTAACTTACATGTTAAGATTTTGAGTTCACCTTAAGTCAGAGTACTGATTTTGAATGACGTAACTGGGATACCTTGGGTGTCCCATAGAAGTGACTTTATACACAATGAGGACAGCAAATTTGGGAGTTGAAAATGTCAGTCTCCAGAACACCTGGGAAATAGCTTTCTAAGGATTTCTCAGGAAAGCATATTTGCTTGTCTGAGGATGGAAGAAATTCCTGTGTGTTACAATGACCTTCACTGTGCCTCTGAAAGCTTGAAAGCTTCTCTTCCTGTTGCTTATGCGGCTTGTATTCTCCAGTTTGCTGTCAGGTCCATTACACCTGGAAGTTTTTCAGTGCCTTTTTCACTGTGCTAACAGATAGTGACTACAGATCCTGTAACAGAATTGTGGAAGCAGAAGTGTAAGAATATGTATGTATCTTCACATCACATCATGAGGGTCTGGGTGGACAGTAAGTAGACAGGTCAGTAGCAAGAAAGAACTCTTTTTTTTTTTTTTTTTTTTTTTTTTAGTTATGAACCTCTTCTGTTGGTTTCTTTTCCTGCAGCTTTATTTTTTGTGTTGATTGGTTGACTGCTTGTCACATTTGCTCAAATACAGTCCTGTTCTATGTGCAATGCAGATCCCATTACTGGAGAAGGGTAAGACTTGGCATATACCGTTTTTAAGAATCTATGCACTTGGAGCTGGAGAGCTTGTATTTTTATTCCTGGTTCCTGGAAGATGATGCAGCCATGAGGGATCTGCAGGGAACTCATTCAAGCACCTGTATAAAATAATATTATTCTAATGATTGTAACCATTACTTGTTCTAATTAAACAACCTGAATGTGAACACTTTGTATCCTGCCTTCTGGTGAAGACGCCTGGTTAACAGTTATGTATTAGTGCAATTGCTGTGCACTCACTAATATTTATATCTTGTTTTTTTTCCTCTGATATACCCTAGAGGAAAATCCTCACCTTGATTCTGATTACAAATTAAAAACATGCTAATAAATTTATGTAGAATATGCCTCTTCCTTGGTAAGACATTATCTAGGTGTGATGTTGACTTCATTCCCCTCTTTGCAGAGGCTGGTCTGTGACTCCTGGAACCCATGGATATATTCTGAAGAACCTCTGGACCAATTTCCTCATAGAGTATTTAAAAGAATGCCTTGTTTCTGTTTCCACATATACATCATTTGATCACACTCTTAAGCTTCATGTAAATCACTTTACTGCAAACTGAAACTAGACCTTCATCAAATTATAGTAACTCATATATACAGAGTTCTAACCACTAGTCCAAATCCTAGTGTTTAGTACAGGGTGATCTGAGCTTCTGGCTTGGAAAGAACAAAATCTTTAAGAAGGAGGAAAATAACTGTATTTCAGGTGGATTTCAAACACATAGTCAAAACAGTGGTGCAGCAGAGAGAGGATTTAGAATATACAGCTTTGCTCACAAGATAACTTACTGAATGAAAAATGCAAATGAGTAAGTAGATTGCTGTGGCTGTTGGCCATGGTGTGAACATCTGAATATGCAGAAGGATTATTGCACAGGATGATGATGAAGAATCTGGTAATTCAGCCTGCTGAGTAATGAATATTAGGTTGGGAAAATTATTTTCTGTGCTGCAAAGGTGAAATATTCTAGGTAAATCACAGTTAACACACAGGCATTCAAACAAACACCTAGGAAAAGTGTACTAGTTAACAGCCTCTATACTATTGTCTACAGTCATTCACTTTCAAAACACCCTTATTTTCTTCTTAATCTGTATTGCTATTCTGACTTATATGTCATCCTATTAAAACCTCTTACAACTTTCCTTTAGAAATTCTAAAATCCAGTTTCTCCTGGAGCAAAAGCAGTCTTTACTATCAAAGTTTACCTGTTCCCTGAAGCATTGCAGGAGGATCTCTACACTTCCTCTGGGCTTGTTTGTGTAAATATTTTTTCTGATTATCTGCATTTCCAACAGTATTTTTTAAACAGCTGGGTTTGAGTAATTGTACTAGACATACAGATCTTGCATCTGGCTTTTTTAGTTAATGAAATGCTTTTTTTGATGAACCTGCAGATGCTGACTGATCATGACATACCTCCATCTCACTGCTTTCTGCTCACCTGTTTATTCTCTTTTTTTATTTCAACATTCACTACAAAAAATAACCTAAAAAATGTATCTTCTCTATTATACTGTAGTCCAAGTATAAAGTATCTTATAATAGATTTCTTTTAGACTCCATTAAAATACAACCCTTTATAGTCAACCACTTGTCTCCTATGAAAAACTGGTTCTTGCCTAGAAGGCACTACAATCTAGATTCACAAAGTTATTTAATAGTATTAAGTCCAAAAAAATATGTTAAAATAGTTTAACCACCTTTTAGAATTGGGCCCTGTGACATCCGCTTCTAGTTTTTTTAACCTGTCTGCAAAAAAGGCTACAACTCACTTCCACTCCTGTTTCTGGAGGTGGAGGTCTGCCTCTCCAAAAGAGGTGTCTCTCATAGAATCATAGAATAGTTAGGGTTGGAAAGGATCTTAAGATCATCTATTTCCAACGCCCTGCCAGGGGCAGGGACGTCTCCCAATAAACCATGCCACCCAAGGCTATGTCCAGCCCAGCCTTGAACACTTCCAGCAATGGAGCATTCACAACACCCATTCCAGTGCCTCACCATCCTCACAGTAAACAATTTCTTCCTCAGATCCAATCTAAACTTCCCCTGTTTCAGTTTGAACCCATTACCCCTGGTCCTCTCACTACAGTCCTTCATGAAGAGTCCCTCCCCAGCATCCCTATAGACTCCCTTCAGATACTGGAAGGCTGCTATGAGGTCTCCACGTAGCCTTCTCTTCTCCAGGCTGAAC